>CM046873.1:48624251-48684251 GCA_025617745.1 Heliocidaris erythrogramma
CCGATATCGGACAAGAAATTCTAGATCATTATTTTGATGACATAATATGCTGTGCTCCTTGCGAAGGAAAAAGCCCTGTATCGCTTCTGCAAATGAAAGCAATGAGGCCAAATGTTTTCCCAGTATTATTTTCCGCAAGGTCAACCGACATTCCATGATAAAGAGACGAAAAGATAACTTTGGGACGTTATTTGTTAACCGACTGATGCACGTCGATAACAGATTTGCTCAAAATACGGATTACATCTTTTATGCAAGTATATTATGAGATTCAACAAGTTTTGTCACAAGTTTCTATTGCATTGAGACAAAGTCAAAACAAAAAAAGATTCTTCGTCAATAATCTGCTTCAGATTTGAAAAATGCCGAGAAAGTTCAAAACATACTAAAATCAGACAAGGATATAAATTTCTAAAGCAAATTCGTGGAACACCTCCTTACTGGCAAAAAGACACAGAAAGATGTATTGCAATGGTACGACAACTTGGGAAGCCAACATGGTTTGCATCTTTTTTCATGTGCAGATATGAGATGGCCAGAATAATCAATACATTGCTAAGACAAAAGGGAGACAGCAGGAAATTAAGTGAATTAGATTGGGCAGAAAAATGTAGTCTTATCAGATCGAATCCAGTAACAATAGCACGAATGTATGACAAAAGATTTCACACTTTTCTGAATAAAGTTATCTTATCTCCAGCTGCACCAATAGGCCCCATAGTTGACTATGCTTGCGACATGAATTTCAAATGAGAGGATCAGTTCACACACACGCTTTATTCTTTATTCTGGTTGAGCATGCTCCACAGATGGGAATCGATAATGATGATGATGTTGTACAATTCGTGATAAGTACATTTCCTGCCGAAAACCTCATGAAGAAGAAGATCGAGAACTATACGAAATAATCAGCTCAGTACAACAGCACAGTAAGAAGCATTCTAAATCTTGCAAAAAGAAAGGAACACATGTAGATTTAATTTCCCAAACCACCTTCTGAAAAAACATTCATTGTTAAACCTGTTGAAGAGAATAAAGCTAAGCATAGAAGTAAATGTGAAGTAAAGGATGAAAGCCAAGCGAAAGCTTCTGAAAATGCTAAAACCAAGGCTAAGGAATTGTTGAATTCTGTGAAAGATGCATTATCTGATGGAACTGAATATAACAGTGCTAGGCATCTTTTTGAAAAAGTTGGCATTACCCCAAAATCAGTTTGAGAGTGCACATAATGAAATTGCCTCACAGGAAAGTATAATCATTAAAAGAGAACCACAGGATGTATGGGTAAATCAGTTTAATCCTAATTTACTTCGAGCCTGGAATGCTAATATGGATTTGCAGTACGTAACAAACGCATTCGCATGTGTAACATACGTCGTGTCGTACATGTCAAAGGCTGAACGAGAAATGGGAATCTTTTGAGTCATACAGTATCTGAGATGAAAGAAGGAAATAAAGATGCCAAGGAAAGCATGAAAAAGCTTGGTCAAGTGTACATGCAGAATCGTGAAGTATCTGCTCAAGAGAGCGTCTATCGTGTTTGCAGTCTTAGATTGAAAAAGTGTTCTAGAAAAGTGGAATTTATTGGTGTTGGACCTAACCCTTCAGAATGAGTTTACCATTGAGCATGTTAAAAAACAGACCAGATGGTGATGATGACGATGAGAATATCTGGATGCCCAGCAAACTTGAGAGATACAAAGCTCGACCCAGAAACCCAGAATTCAATAATATGGTGTCTTGCAATATTTTGTTCTCAGTATAGAATTCTAACATCATCGCAAATGACAAGTACAAGGAGTAAAAATGTCTTCAAATTGGATAACAATTAGGGTATATTCAGAAACGTTACACGTAGTAAAGACGCAGTCGTAAGGTATCCCGATTCTCTCGCACTATATCACCAGAAAACTACTATTTGAGCATATTACAACTTTTTCTGCATATTTCCAAGATGAGCAATTGAAGCCTCCAGGATTTAACACATATCAAGAGTTCTATGAGACAGGTTTTGTGAAATTATGTGGATGTGAATTGGAGAAAGTCAGCTCAACTGTGTGTAGCAATCAAAAGAAATTTGAAATAAATGCTGATTTAATTGATAAGGCACAAGAGCATTTAGAGCAATTTGGTGTACCAGAAGATGCATGGGGCCTTTTATGTCCAGAGAGTGAAGTAGAACGACTTGAACATCCCAGAGAGAATGTAGATGTGGAAGATTGTGATGAAGATCTTGCTATTCCTGATTTAAAGGACAACCAAAAAGTGATGATTACACCGTAGAATTTTAGATCTGTGAAAATTTCTAAACAGGATAGACATTCTATGATGAGGTCTTTGAACGAGAAGCAAGGATTGTCTTTTACAAAATACGACAGTGGTGTTTAGACAGAGTAAATGGAAAACTGGTTGAACCCTTTCATATTTTTATTACTGGTGGTGCTGGCACTGGAAAGAGTCATTTAGTGAAATGTATTTACTATGAAGCAACACGCATACTAGCCCGAATGTTGCATAATCCTGATGATGTGTCAGTGTTGAAAATGGCTCCTACTGGAGTAGCTGCATACAATATCAATGGTCATACTATACACAGTGTTCTTTCAATTCCAATTAGAGCTCAAATGCCTTATAAGCCACTCGGTGAAGAGAAAATAAGTGTCCTCCGCAATAAGCTAGCTCAATTGCAAATTCTAATCATAGATGAAGTATCAATGGTAGATCAGAAGTTAATGTGTTACATCCACAGTCGGCTACGACAAATAAAACAATCCCGTGATCAGACTGCTTTTGCTGGTGTATCAGTTATTGCTGTAGGAGATATGTATCAGTTACCTCCTGTTTTTGGAATTCCTTTATATAAAGACACACTTGAAGGTGCATTGTGGAACGATAATTTCAAGAAAATAGAACTTGATGACATAATGAGACAGAAAGATGATTCTGAATTTGCCCTCCTCCTGAATAGATTACGTGTAAAAGAACGTGATGACATTCTCTGCGATGATGACCTAGCAATGCTAAAGGCTCGTGAAACTGGTGAAGTCTTTGAAGATGATCTCCACATTTATTCATGTAACAAAGAAGTAGATGAATGGAACAAGAAATTATTGCATAAAAAATGTGCTAATGTAATATGTATAAAAGCAGAAGACACTGAGAAAGATGCCAAGAAAGAGAATAAAATTCGTGAAAAACCTTACACAGGGTGTAGAAGCCAGTTGCCTAGTTATCTGTGGATTGCAGTTAATGCGAGAGTCATGTTGCTGAAGAACATTGATGTTGGCAAAGGCCTGACAAATGGATGTTTTGGAAATGTAACTGAAATAGTAATGGATCAGACAAAGTCTAAACCAGTTTGCATCAAAGTTGATTTTGACAAAGGTAATGTTGGTATTCATTCAGTTGAAAAATCTGAAGAATTACTCGGTAAGAAATATTTAAGGCGACAATTTCCACTTAAACTTGCTTATGCATGCACAATTCATAAAGTACAAGGTTTGACATTAAACAAAGCTGTGGTATCATTAAAAGGTATATTTGAATCTGGACAGGCATATGTTGGACTTAGTCGTGTTTGTTCATTATCTGGACTTGTTATAGAAAATTTTGATCCAAAACGTATACACTGTAATCCTGAAATCAAACCAAGCATGGATATTATGAATGCATTTATTGAGAATATTACTGCTGAAGACATTGATAGATATACATGTAGCTCCTCTTTGATTTACAAAATGTGCAAGGATTAAGACAGCATTTTATGGATCTTCAATCCCAATGTCAATTTTTGAATGCAGATTTTATTTGCTTGACAGAAACATGGATTAATGATAATATCTCTGATGTTGTTATAGATAACTTTAGATTTTATCATCAGCCAAGAAATCTTTCATATTGTAAATATGGTGCTGCAAGCGAGTTTAAAGAACGATCACATGGAGGTGTTGGAATGTACATCAAGAACAGACATTCAAGTAGATTAAACATATCTGTTAACAACTTGGAGTTTATTGCAGTTCTTGTAACCAATCCTGTTTCTATTGTTCTCTCAGTTGTATATCGACCTCCATCATATAATATGAAATCATTTTGTGAATGTCTAGACAATTTAGTGAATGAATTAAATAAAAGAAGCACGAGATGCATTGTGATGGGTGATTTCAATGAGGATTTATTTAAAGGTTCTTCACAAATATACCAGTTAATGTGTACAAAAGGTTACAAACAGCATGTTGTGAATGCTACTACTGAGAATGGAACATTGATAGATCATGTTTACAGCAAGGGATTAGAGTCATTCGAAACAGAAGTTGTCCCTACATATTACAGTTATCATGAAGCTGTTAAAATTATGTTTTAATAAGTGTAAATTCAGATAAATATAACAGTAGATTTTGTGACATTAATTTAAATTTTGTAAAATTAAGCAAATACCAGTTAAAGAATCTATTTAAAAAAAGAATTGTATGTCATGAGATATAAAAAGAAAAGGAAAAAGATAGAGGAGAAAGAATAGAGTGGAAAGGGAAAAAGAATGAAGACAAAGGAAGAAAGAAAAG
The DNA here is from genome assembly GCA_025617745.1 of Heliocidaris erythrogramma. Lineage (NCBI taxonomy): Eukaryota > Metazoa > Echinodermata > Echinoidea > Camarodonta > Echinometridae > Heliocidaris > Heliocidaris erythrogramma. Next base: position 48,628,814 of record CM046873.1, read on the forward strand.
TAAAGAGATAAACAAAAGAAAGAATAGTACAGAGATAAAGATAAGAAACAATAGTATAGAGATAGGGACAAAAAAAAGAATAGTATATATACAAATAGACAAACATAAAAGAGAAAGAAGGAGACAAAAAAACAAAAAAACATAAGAGATAGATAGAGAAAATAGAGTAGAAGAAAGAAAAAATAGCAGTATCAGTACCAGTACCAGTCTTGTCATTGTAAATCATTGAGCTAATATGAATGTGTATGAATGGTAAAACGTTCTGCAATAGATATTGTGGCAAATGAGATCACTGACATGATTATTCATGTCATACTATTTTGAACTGTAATACTTGATATGCTATGGAGATTTTACTTCTGAATTTTGCTTATAAAAATATTGAAAATGCATAATTGTAAAACAATGCACACAATACTTTTTAACTTTTCAGATGACTTATTCAGATGATTTCTTCACGTCACATATCACAACAGTTCAGAAGTTTGTGAAATCCAGTAAAAATCCAGTTTGTGAAAATATGTCCAACAAATCGTCAACTCCTTTTGGCAACATTCAACGAGACATGTTCCTGTCGTGGTGCTGCGAAAAAGGTGGAACGCGGATCATCAAAATGTCTGTGTTGATGACGTCGCCATATCAGCGGATGCTACGTGGAAGAGGCTTCTGGTTCAGGTGATCAGGTACCAGTTTAAAATTCAGAAATACACTGCATAAAGTAAAATCACCATGTAACGCAAAAGGGAACGACCTCATGACACATGACCTTATATTCTTACACTGTTAAACTCACTGCCTTTTTTGTGTAAGAAAAAATCCATTATTTTCAATTACTTTCATGTTATTCTGTTTTATTTGAATTATCATAACTATATGATATCCCTTATATTCATTATTGTGTAATAGTATACGCACTGTGATTGCTTAGATTTGTATCATGTCACTTGCGTAAATTTTGTTAAAGTAGACAATTGTGCCCTATAATTTTGATTTATGCACAGGGAATCCCATGTTAGATGAATAGGGATGTATGTATAAAATGCACTGTGATTGGTTAGATTTGTATCATGTAAATTTCGAAAATTTTGTTATAGTGCATGATTGTGCACTATAACTTTCATTTATGCACAACGAATCCCATGTTAAACGAATGGAGATGTATGTATAATATGCACTGTGATTTGTTAGATTAAGGATCTATTTAGGCCTACTTTAACAAATAGTGCATGCACCATTACTGGACTGTAGGAACTCCAAATACTAAATTATCCATCGTGCAACTCTATTTCATCTTGGTGTTTGGCCTCAGTGAAACAAAACTGCACTTAGGATAATGTAGTATTTGTCTTGCACATAAATGTATTATAGTGCAATATAATACATTATAGACCATGCACTATTCATGTATGATGTACTCTTGTTTATGTTGTTGTACATGTCCAAACTGTATTGAAGACAGAATCAAACATCTGTCAAGCCAAGAGCACATGTAATTGTATACATAGGTGTAGAATGTGGGGGGGGGGGGGGGTGAGCTCAACAACCTGTAGACAATTTCAAAATTACCAAAATTATTTCATTCTATTTTTTAAAGCTCACTTGATATTTGTTATTATTATCTATATAAGGCATTTTAGCCGCACATTAAAAACGCATATTTTAGTCTGCTTGAGTTGCGCGTGCAGTATGCTTTCATATTGCACGGAACACTGAATTCCCTATAGGCTACTGTACTAAACTTGCCGTGCAATATTATGCCGTATTTTGTCTGGTCTGTTTGCGTGCACACAAATAATGCAACGCATACACACATACGCACATGACGTAATAAAGAGGTTAAGTCAAACCTGTGTGATGACAGTGATGTATCATGAGGGGCTGTAATAACTGAATGTAGTTGTTGAAATGATTTTTGTTAAGTTCTAAATCATTTTCCTGTGGGTATAGATAATAATAATTATATTGGATCGCTTTATTTCATGGAATACCAGAAAATATTACACTCGTTAGGACCAAAATTTCGATTCGTGCAATATTGGCCCTAACTCGTGAAATATTCTCTGGTATCCCATTCAGAGCCATCCAATATAATATAATTATTATTATCATTATTGTTGTTGTTATCGTTATAACTATTATCATTGCTTGTACATGTAAATATGTTTAAAACAGATGCATGAGATATTTCAATTAATTTGCTATTTATGTAATGAATCTTATGGGGCTAATCTTATTTAGCATATGCTCCCTTTGTAAACATGTATGTATCATTGTGATTTTTACCCAAATTTGTGTATCATTGGGATGATGAGGCACTTCATCTTGACTGTTTAGGAAGGGGGGGGGGGGGGGAGCTGGTCAAATATATTACTGTACACATGCATGAAAAACAAAAAAACAAAAAGAGAAAAGGCAGGTATATGAAAAAGAAAGATAACTGTTCATGAACCAAGTCAGCAAAGGTATTTCAATGCAATACAGGATACACTTCCTGCTCCAGCCAATCTCAAAATATGGACTATTCATGCACTTGGAAGTTATGCAGTGACCACATACAATAACTGAACAGTGATGTACATATTCAACTCTGCAAGTACACCTTGCATACTAGAAGGTACAATCAGAGACATACAGCACTCGGAAAGTTGGTACAAGGAAGACAACGATTACAAGAAGGAAACTTGTACAGCCATTGCTTTCAAGTCATTAAATAATAGCACCTGATACTGCAGTAATACTTGGAAGTTGCCAAGCAACAAGATACAATTCCAAACTTCAAGGACAGAAATGTCGTGTAAGATGAAGACAAACACATAGCGGTCTTCCTGCCAAAAATAATCAGCGCACCATATACTAGTATAGCAGATCTTATATACTCACCTTGAAGGAAAGTAGAAATAGTTATTGAAGTTCGTGCAAAGGAGAAAAGGAAGTTGAATGTAGAGGTTTCAGGAGTCACATATTGAGAATCTGCCTCAAATTATTTTGCCTGACAAAGATATTAGTACAGACATGGACTCTGTATGAAAGGCAACTTTATGAGCTATATACACTCAGGCTAGCAACAAATAGCAATTAGCAAAGTCACTACAAAGCTGTGAGCTAATTGCATGATACACCATTGCCCTGTAGAAGACAACAAAGCAGAGAGTCAAGAAGAACTACTTCAGACATAGAGGCTAACTTCATACACCCTGTGACCAGTCATGTCTTGAATGGAGATTGCACTTTCTTCAACATGTTCCAGTGTGCATATCCTATCTTGTAGACCCCAGTCTTGGAGTCTCCAGGGTAAAGTAAAGGCATTGGCTTGGCACTGCAGTGTACTTACAGTGCACTTAAATTCCTAGCCTCACAAATAATGACATAAATCACAGGTAGAGAAATCCATAACATGTCCTGGCAGTGTCTGCAACTGGAGAAGAAGATTCCTAAGAACAAAGTGCTGAACCCACAGCTGCCCATCCCAAGTCAAGTGACAGGTCCAGTATATGTCCAAGAACTACAGAATTTACCTCAACCTGAGCGTCATATACCGTATGCACCATCGAGACTGTACACATTCTCATCAAACATCGATGTAGATCAGGATGTTGCCACACTTGATCATGGATTTAATACCTGTTCGTGCTAGTCAAAGTGCATGACATGTTTAAGGTATCATATAGGCTAAAACTCCGGGAAAATGTTATTTGTTTCTTCAGTTCGTTAAAAACATATTTTTTGTAGAGAATATGTTTCAGAGGATTAAAGGTTAGAGGGATTTGGAATACCTATGGTTATGTGTGTGTACAGTAGTATATTTCAACTGCACCCCCCCCCCCCCCCCCCCCCCCTCCTAGAAGAAGAATGTGATACTATACTTTTAGTTAATTGTATACAGACTGGGAATTTCTTGGTGAAGACTTATCTCGCTGCCTTCATCTAAGTATTTTAATGAGAAAATGTATTTTTTAATTATTTGTCCAACAGAATACTCCCTTTTTCATGGCACTTTCTACATATTTTCTACATAGGAATACTAGAATACCGAAAGATTTATTTACAATCATTTTATGTTTCTACTGGTAAAGAATTATCAAGATAATTTACATTGTTTTATGACTTTTCAGCTGTTCCTTTTTTTTTTTTTTTTACGCAGCTCTGATACATTTATTTGATTTATGTTATATTTTTCCTTGCATTAATACCCTTGTTACATGCTTGTAGTAATATGAAAGTTGTTCAACAATTTAAAACTTTGTTGGTTAATAGTTATAATATTTGTAATATGTGATATTTTGGAGCTTTGCTTAATGTTGTACAAACACAGACATGTAATAAGCCAATTTTTACTTAGCTAGCTTCATTACTAATATCTAAAGGCTGTTTATTAGTTTATTTTTATCATTACATATGAGGGAGCGTAGCAACTGAGCAAGAACATTTTTGTTTATTTTTTAATAGTCAAACATTTAGAGTATGTTAGCCAAATCCATAAGGCCTGTTGTAGTTTTCACTGTTTCAAATCTCTAGCTGGACAGTCCCCTCAAAAAACCTCCCTACCACTTTTAAGAAGATTTCTGTATGAGGAAACTAATAGTATACATCATGATGCACATTATATCCTTGCTCTTGAAAGGTGATTGATATTATCAGTAAATAATTTCAAAACTGGTTATAGATTCTTGAGATTTGATGACTTCATAAGTGGAAATAAAAACAAGAGAGTCCTCCAAAATGTGATAAGTATTGAGTGAAGGAACGATTATTCTAGTAAAATAGTAAGAAAAGAAAGTTATGGTTCATTCAATTATACAGATTTTGTGCTGAAAAAAAAAAGGTTTCAGAGTCTGTAGGTGAATAATTTACATGAAAAGTGGCAATCTACCGCTTAAATCTGTAGACTTGACAAGTATGCAGTTGTCAATCATTATAGCAGTGCGATCATGTTTCAGGATTCGTTTCTGACTTATTTGTAGAAAATCTTAATGTTTACATAAAACCTATAACTAAACTACACCTATAGAAGAGAAAAGCGAATGGTGTTTTTTGTACGGTGAAATAGTAACACTGTTAAAAGTTTTCAGAAATTGATATTGATATTGATATCTAGTGAAGTAAACCTTATGCCTCAGCTATGGCTTGGCCTCATGAAATATACAATATACATACATGTACAGAGCTCCTACTCTGGTTCATCTTTATTACAATTAAAATTATTATTAGAACATGAAGACCTATATCATAAGATTATGTCTATTTAAAAAGACATTGAAAGTGGCTGTAAATTAAAAACAGACTGATGTGCGAAAATATATTGATAATCAGTTAGATTATAATTGTGTTTGTGAAACTTCCTTAACTTATTATTGAAATCAACCTAAATTCTTGTCATTAAAGAAGGTGTGGATTCTACAATGCTCAATAATTAGTATCCAGTTTCTAAATTTACCAGATTTTGGGGTTTTTTTCTTGAAAAAACCTTGAAAGATAGAGTTTTCTAGATTATGATGTGCTCTTTAAATAATAATGATTTATTTGAACCATAGACATATGCCATGAACAGTTCTTTGCTCAGCAATTCTCGAAACCTATTTACTTCATTTAATATCATTGATTACAACAATATGTTCCATGTGTCATCTATTCTTTCAAGTTTTAACATGAAAATAAAGTTTGCCTTTGATTTGTTTCTCGTATATTAAAACCTTTGGGTATTATTTTAAGTCCCTTAGTATCATAAGATGGTCATAAATGGTCATGGTAATAATCACAGAATCAGAGATGATAGGGAAATGATGATAATAGTTGAAATGGTGATGGTGATCATGATGATGATAGTTGGAATGGTGATAATGATTTGATGATGGTGGTGATGGTGGTTAGAATGGTGATACTGATGGAGATGACAGCACAGTTAGGATGATGTTTGGAATGGTGATAATGATGGTGATGATTATAATGATGGCTGGAATGGTAATAATGGTTGCAATGGTAATGAAGATGATGATGATGATGATTATGATGGTTGGAATGGTGATAATGATGGTGATTATGCTGGTGATATGATAATGATGGAATAGTAATTAATGATGATAATTGGAATGGTGATGATATGGAGGTTGGAATGATGGTGATAATGATGATGACCATCATGGAATGGTGATAGTGATGGAGATAATGATGGTGATGATGATATTCGGAATGGTGATAATGATTATGATTATGGCAGTGATGATGACGATGATGGTTGAAATGGTAATGATGATAATGGTTGCAATGGTGATAATGATTTTTATGATTTCAGCCTTTTCCTAGCATTTTCAATTCGTAGACTCTACTACCTATTTTAGTGAAATAGCGCCCCTTTGGTCTCAATAGGGCATAAACCGTGTGAAAAATGGATTTTTGACGATTCGTGGAAAGATTAGGATGAAACAGACAAAAGGGGAGGTGAAAGAGGGAGAGAGGAATAAAGGAAAGGGAGAGAAGAGACAGAGAAAAAGAAAAAAGACAGATAAGAGAGTGATAGAGGAGTAAAGGAAAAGAGAGAGAGAGAGAGAGGAGTAAAGAAAAGGGAGAGAAGAGACAGAGAGATAATAATAATAATACATGTGACTTATATAGCGCACTTTCCATCCTGATTAGATGCTCAAGGCGCTCCAGAGCAAATTAATACACAAAGAATGACAGGTAAAAATTATTAACACTGGACGAATAATGAATAGATAGAAAAAAAGAGAGACAGATAGGAGAGTGATAGAGGAGTGAAGGAAAAGAGAGAGAGAGAGAGGAGTAAAGAAAAGGGAGAGAAGAGACAGAGAGATAATAATAATAATACATGTGACTTATATAGCGCACTTTCCATCCTGATTAGATGCTCAAGGCGCTCCAGAGCAAATTAATACACAAAGAATGAGAGGTAAAAATTATTAACACTGGACGAATAATGAATAGATAGAAAAAAGAGAGACAGATAGGAGAGTGATAGAGGAGTGAAGGAAAAAGGAGAGAAGAGAGAGGAGTAAAGGAAAGGGAGAAAAGAGACAGAAAAAGCCAGATAGGAAAGTGATAGAGGAGTAAAGGGGAAGGGAGAGCAGAGAGAGAGGAGTAAAGAAAAGGGAGAAAAAAGACAAAGAGAACAAAATGGGGAAAAAAAAATCAGATATTGCTCAAAGAGAATTGTAATGTAGATTGACGAGTGAAAAGAAATCACTTTCAATAGACATGACACGCAAATATCGAAAATTCTGACATTGCTGATGATGAGGATAATGGTGGTGATGGTGATGGTGGTTGTGATGAAGATGATAATGGTGATGATAATGGGGATGATGATAATGATGATAATGGTGATTATGATGATGATGCTAATGATATAATGATAATAATAATGATGATATGATGATGATGCTGATGATATATATAAAATGATGATTGTGGCGATTATGGCGATGATGATAATGGTGATGACGATGATGATGGTGATAATGATGATAATGACGACAATGGTGGTGATGATTATGCTGATAATGATTATTCTGATGATGATAATGGTGATGATTATGATAAGCATCATCATCATCATGAATATCATCACAGTGATGATGATAATGATGTTGATGATAATCATGATGATGATAATGATAATGGTGATGACCATGACAGAAATGACATTGACCTTAGCCATGCCAAATATGAAAGAGAGATGACATTTCGTGAAGAAGATACGATCATAAGTTGATTTTTACAAAATGACGCTTGGATGACGTCACAATAATCTGATGACCTTGAAAAAGATGCTGGAACTTGACCTTATTAGGACTGATAACTGACAAAAATTTGAAGATAACTGACTAAGCCAATTTTGAGAAATTGTGATATCAAATAGAACTATTTGATATTGCAGGATACTGGGAGATAAAGCCCATAGCTCTAATACACGACAAGGAATCACAATTTCCATAGGGTTGTACACAAACTACTGCACACTACTTTCTAATAGACATAACACGGAAAATAAGGGAGTTTATTGCATGGTTTGTGATTGTTTATGTTATAATAGTCGAAGAGGATGGTAAAATGACAGGAAAAAAGAAGGAAAAAAAAATTATGGACCCACCGGGGATCGAACCTGGGTCACCGGAATGGGAGGCAAGTGCTTTGACCAATAGACCAAAATATTTCCCATAGAGATAACACGTAAACGAAAAACGGGATTCTCAAATCACATTTTGTAGTTTAAAAATGACAATGATCTCGACATCAGATTGAAAAAACCGAACCCTCATAGAAAGAGTATTTATCAGGCTACAACATATTAAAATCTGGAAGGAAATAGACGAAAAATAACTGAGATACTGCTCAGAGAATGATGTCATGTAGATTCATGATTCGAAAAAAAATCATCTTCCATAGACATAACACGCAAATAGGGAAAATTCTGACATGTCGTTTTTAATTGAAAATTTCACTTTGATGACGTCATCAAAATGAAAAATGGTGGAAACTCGTCTGGTAGAGAATTGTCTCAGCTATAACATATCAAAATTTGGAAGAAAATCGACAACCTATTACTGAAATATTATCAAATGAATACAAAAATGATGACGTAATTTTTTTTAAATCATTTTTTAAAATTCATATGGAAATATGATGACGTCAGACCATGCGATCGGCAAAAATTCTGCATGAATTCAAATCTACAACTCCAAGGCTTTCAGAATATGTAAAGAAATTGGGGGGTTTCCTCGCATTCTGACGAGCTATGGCGGATTCTATATAGGCATGTTTTTACCACTTTTTACATTAGAATGCCCATTGACGCGCGCACGAATTTTAAAGTTTGACGCGCGCGTGTGGCATTATGGAAGGTCGATAATGACTGTAAATAGTTGGAAATTGTCAAGAATAATGTCAGGAAGACATACCATGCGAAAAACGGCGTTTTTACGTTATGTACGCGCTGCGCGCGCGCATAACGCGCACACGGACGCGCACGGACGGAAAATTTTTAAATGCTTAAAATGTCCTGAACCGTACTCTAATTTGATTAAAAAATGATTTTGAGCATTTCTAAATTTTGACGCGCGCGTACGTGCGCGTCATGATGCGTGCGCGGATTTTGATGACATTTTATGTTGACCCTTGACCTGAAGTTTATGTGTGTCAAATATGGTTCATTTTTGATGACTCGTTATGAAGATATAAACGATAATGTCATTTTACAAAATGGCGCCTGGATGACGTCACGATGACCTGATGACCTTGAAAATGATATTTTCGCTTGACCTTACATGACATGATAACTGACGGCAATGTCATGAAATTTGACTGAAAAGTTTTAGAGATTTCGTGGAAACAAGAAAGGGGGAGAAAATAAAAATAAACTAGAAATTTAATTCGTCACTGAAGACGAATTAGGTGATCTGTCCTCATGATAATATAATGATGTGATGATGATAATCATGATTATGATTGATGGTGATGATAATCATAATGATGACGATGATGGTGGTGATGATAATCATGATGATGATTTATGATGATGATAATCATGATGATGATGATGATGATCGTGATGGTGATGGTGGCGATGATAATCATAATATAATGATGATAATCATGATGATGATGATGATGATAATCATGATGATGATGATGATAATGATGATAATCATGATGATGATGATGATGGTGATGATAATCATGATGATGATGATGATGATGGTGATGATAATCATGATGATGATGATGGTGGTGATGATAATCATGATAATATAATGATGTGATGATGATAATCATGATGATGATGGTGGTGATGATAATCATGATAATATAATGATGATAATCATGATGATTATGATATGGTGATGATAATCATGATGATGATGATGATGATGGTTATGATGATAATCATGATAATATAATGATGATGATGTGATGATGATGATGGTGGTGATGATAATCATGATAATATAATGATGATGATGTGATGATGATAATAGTAATGATTATGATGATGGTATAATGAACAAACTACTGCACACTACTTCCTAATAGATATAACACGGAAAATAAGGCATTTTATTACATGGTTTGTGATTGTTTATGTTATAATAGTCGAAGATGATGATAAAATGACAAGCAAAAAGAAGCAAAAAAAAAATAAAAAAATTATGGACCCCCGGGGATCGAACCTGGGTCACCGGCGTGGGAGTCAAGTGCTTTGACCAATATACCAAAATATTTCCCATAGAGATAACACGTAAACGAAAAACGGGATTCTCAAATCAAATTTTGTAGTTTAAAATTGACAATGATCCCGACATCCGATTGAAAAAACCGAACCCTCATAGAAAGAGTATTAATCAGGCTACAACATATTAAAATCTGGAAGGAAATAGACGAAATATAACTGAGATACTGCTCAGAGAACAATGTCATGTACATTCATGATTCGAAAAAAAATCATCTTCCATAGACATAACACGCAAATAGGGAAAATTCTGACATGTCGTTTTTAATTGAAAATTTCGCTGTGATGACGTCATCAAAATGAAAAACCGTGTTGACTGATCTTGTAGAGAATTGTGTCAGCTATAACATATCAAAATGTGGAAGAAAATCAACTACTTATTACTGAAATATTATCAAATAAATACAAAAATGATGACGTCACTTTTTTCAAAATCATTTTTTTGAGTTCATATGCAAATAGGATGATGTCAAAACATGAGCTCGGCAAAAATTCTGCATGAATTCAAATCTACAACTCTCAGGCTTTCAGAATATGTAAAGAAATTGGGGGGTTTCCACCCATTCTGACGAGCTATGGCGGATTTTATATAGGCATGTTTTTACCACTTTTTACATTAGAATGCCCATTGACGCGCGCACGAATTTTAAAGTTTGACGCGCGCGTGTTGCATTATGGAAGGTCGATAATGACTGTAAATAGTTGGAAATTGTCAAGAATAGTGTCAGAAAGACATACCATGCGAAAAAACGGTGTTTTTACGTTATGTACGCGCTGCGCGCGCGCATAACGCGCACACGGACGCGCACGGACGGAAAATTTTTAAATGCTTAAAATGTCCTGAACCGTACTCTAATTTGATTAAAAAATGATTTTGAGCATTTCTAAATTTTGACGCGCGCGTACGTGCGCGTCATGATGCGTGCGCGGATTTTGATGACATTTTATGTTGACCCTTGACCTGAAGTTTATGTGTGTCATATATGGTTCATTTTTGATGACTCGTTATGAAGATATAAACGATAATGTCATTTTACCAAATGGCGCCTGGATGACGTCACGATGACCTGATGACCTTGAAAATGATATTTTCGCTTGACCTTACATGACATGATAACTGACGGCAATGTCATGAAATTTGACTGAAAAGTTTTAGAGATTTCGTGGAAACAAGAAAGTGTAAGAAAATAAAAATAAATAATAATAATAATAAATAAAGAAAATTCTGACGAATATAAGAGGTGATCTGTCGACTACGACAGATCACCTAATAATAATAATAAAGAAATAAAGAAAGAAAATTCTGACGAATATAAGAGGTGATCTGTCGACTACGACAGATCACCTAATAAAGAAATAAAGAAAGAAAATTCTGACGAATATAAGAGGTGATCTGTCGACTACGACAGATCACCTAATAAATAATAATAATAATAAAGAAAATTCTGACGAAATTAAGAGGTGATCTGTCAAATGACAGATCACCTAATAATAAAGAAAATTCTGACGAAATTAAGAGGTGATCTGTCAAATGACAGATCACCTAACTAGACATTTAATTCGTCATCAGGACGAATTAGGTGATCTGTCTTGATCTTGATATTTTTGACGAAGACGAATGACAAAATGATAATGTGAAAGATGACGTTGATATCACGATGACATTAATTATAATGAATCTAATCAAGATTTTTATGATTTCAGCCCTTTCCTAGCATTTTCAATTCGTAGGCTCTAGCTACTACATTATTAGTGAAATAGCGCCCCCTTTGTTTCAATGGGACATAAAGTGTGTGAACATGAATTTTGGATGATTCGTGGATATCATGACAATGATGATAATGATGTTGATGATAATCATCATCATCATCATCATGAATATCATCATGACAGTAATGATAATGATGTGGATGATAATCATCATCATCATGAATATCATCATGACAGTGATGTTGATAATAATGATCAATTTATATCATCATGACAGTGATGCTGATAATGATGTTGATGATAATGATGATGATGATAATGATAATGGTGATGACCATGACTGAAATGACATTGACCTTAGCCATGCCAAATATGAAAGAGAGATGACATTTCGTGAAAAAAGATACGATCATTAGTTGATTTGTAGAAAATGGCGCCTGGATGACGTCACAATAATCTGATGACCTTGAAAAAGATGCTGGAGCTTGACCTTATTAGGACTGATGACTGACAAAAATTTGAAGATAATTGACTAAGCCAATTTTGAGAAATTGTGATATCAAATAGGACTATGTGATATTGCAGGATACTGGGAGATAAATCCCATAGCTCTAATACACGACAGGGAATCACAATTTCCATAGGGTTGTACACAAACTACTGCACACTACTTTCTAATAGACATAACACGGAAAATAAGGCAGTTTATTGCATGGTTTGTGATTGTTTATGTTATAATAGTCGAAGAGGATGGTAAAATGACAGGCAAAAGAAGCAAAAAAAAAAAAAAATTATGGACCCCGGGGATCGAACCTGGGTCACCGGAATGGGAGTCAAGTGCTTTGACCAATATACCAAAATATTTCCCATAGAGATAACACGTAAACGAAAAACGGGATTCTCAAATCACATTTTGTAGTTTAAAATTGACAATGATCCCGACATCAGATTGAAAAAACCGAACCCTCATAGAAAGAGTATTTATCAGGCTACAACATATTAAAATCTGGAAGGAAATAGACCAAAAATAACTGAGATACTGCTCAGAGAACGATGTCATGTAGATTCATGATTCGAAAAAAAAATCACCTTCCATAGACATAACACGCAAATAGGGGAAATTCTGACATGTCGTTTTTAATTGAAAATTTCACTGTGATGACGTCATCAAAATGAAAAATGGTGGTGACTATTGTTGTAGAGAATTGTCTCAGCTATAACATATCAAAATTTGGAAGAAAATCGACCACCTATTACTGAATTATTATCAAATGAATACAAAAATGATGACGTCATTTTTTCAAAATCATTTTTTTGAGTTCATATGCAAATATGATGACGTCAAAACATGAGATCGGCAAAAATTCTGCATGAATTCATATCTACAACTCACAGGCTTTCAGAATATGTAAAGAAATTGGGGGGTTTCCACGCATTCTGACGAGCTATGGCGGATTTTAGATAGGCATGTTTTTACCACTTTTTACATTAGAATGGCCATTGACGCGCGCACGAATTTGAAACTTTGACGCACGCGTGTGGCATTATGGAAGGTCAAAAATGACTGTAAATAGTTGGAAATTGTCAAGAACAGTGTCAGGAAGACAAACCATGCGAAAAAAACGGCGTTTTTACGTTATGTACGCGCTGCGCGCGCGCATAACGCGCACACGGACGCGCACGGACGGAAAATTTTAAAATGCTTAAAATGTCCTGAACCATACTCTAATTTGATTAAAAAGTGATTTTGAGCATTTCTAAATTTTGACGCGCGCGTACGTGCGCGTCATGATGCGTGCGCGGATTTTGATGACATTTTATGTTGACCCTTGACCTGAAGTTCATGTGTGTCAAATATGGTTCATTTTTGATGACTCGTTATGAAGATATGATTGATAATGTGATTTCACAAAATGGCGCCTGGATGACGTCACGATGACCTGATGACCTTGAAAATGATTTTTGAGCTTGATTTTATAGGACCTGATGACTGATGGAAATGTCATGAAATTTTACGGAAAAGTTTTTGAGATTACGCGGAAACAAGAAAATGACGGAAAAATAAAAATAAACTAGACATTTAATTCGTCACTGAGACGAATTAGGTGATCTGTCTTTTGATCTTAATATTTTTGACGAAGATGAATGACAAAATGATAATGTGAAGGATGAGGTTGATATCACGATGAGATTAATTATAATGAATCTATTCACGATTTTTATGATTTCAGCCTTTTCCTAGCATTTTCAATTCGTAGGCTCTACTACCTACCTTAGTGAAATAGCGCCACCTTTGTTTCAATGGGGCATAAAGTGTGTGAAAATGAATTTTGGATGATTGGTGGATATCATGACAGTGATGATGATAATGATGATAATCATCATCATCATTATTATGAATATCATCATGACAGTAATGATAATGATGTTGATGATAATCATGATGATCATCATTATATCATCATGACAGTGATGATGATAACGATGTTGATGATAATCATCATCATGAATATCATCATATCATCATGACAGTGATGATAATAATGATAATCACCATCATCATCACTATGAATATCATCATGACAGTAATGATAATGATGTTGATGATAATAATGATCATCATGAATATCATGACAGTGATGATAATAATGATGTTGATGATAATCATCATCATGATGAATATCATCACAGTGATGATGATAATGATGTTGATGATAATCATCATCATCATGAATATCATCACAGTGATGATGATAATGATGTTGATGATAATCATGATGATAATCATGATGACAATGACTGAAATGACATTGACCTTAGCCATGCCAAATATGAAAGAGAGATGACATTTCGTGAAGAAGATACAATCATTAGTTGATTTTTACAAAATGGCGCCTGGATGACGTCACAATAATCTGATGACCTTGAAAAAGATGCGGGAACTTGACCTTATTAGGACTGATGGCTGACAAAAATTTGAAGATAATTGACTAAGCCAATTTTGAGAAATTGTGATATCAAATAGGACGATTTGATATTGCAGGATACTTGGGAGATAAACCCCATAGCTCTAATACACGACAGGGAATCAAAATTTCCATAGGGTTGTACACAAACTACTGCACATTACATTCTAATAGACATAACATGGAAAATAAGGCAGTTTATTACATGATTTGTGATTTTTTATGTTACGATAGTCGAAGAGGATGGTAAAATGACAGGCAAAAAGAAGCAAAAAAAAAAAAAATTCTTATGGACCCACCGGGGATCGAACCTGGGTCACCTGCATGGGAGGCAAGTGCTTTAACCAATAGACCAAAACATTTCCCATAGAGATAACACGTAAACGAAAAACGGGATTCTCAAATCACATTTTGTACTTAAAATTTGGGCATGATGCCGACATCTGATCAAAAATTGGAGACCACACTTGTAAAAGCTTAAAGTCTCAGCTACAACATATTAAAATCTGGAAGGAAATAGACCAAAAATAACTGAGATACTGCTCAGAGAACGATGTCATGTAGATTCATGATTCGAAAAAAAATCATCTTCCATAGACATAACACGCAAATAGGGAAAATTCTGACATGTCGTTTTTAATTGAAAATTTCACTTTGATGACGTCATCAAAATGAAAAATGGTGGAAACTCGTCTGGTAGAGAATTGTCTCAGCTATAACATATCAAAATTTGGAAGAAAATCGACAACCTATTACTGAAATATTATCAAATGAATACAAAAATGATGACGTAATTTTTTTTAAATCATTTTTTAAAATTCATATGGAAATATGATGACGTCAGACCATGCGATCGGCAAAAATTCTGCATGAATTCAAATCTACAACTCCAAGGCTTTCAGAATATGTAAAGAAATTGGGGGGTTTCCTCGCATTCTGACGAGCTATGGCGGATTCTATATAGGCATGTTTTTACCACTTTTTACATTAGAATGCCCATTGACGCGCGCACGAATTTTAAAGTTTGACGCGCGCGTGTGGCATTATGGAAGGTCGATAATGACTGTAAATAGTTGGAAATTGTCAAGAATAATGTCAGGAAGACATACCATGCGAAAAACGGCGTTTTTACGTTATGTACGCGCTGCGCGCGCGCATAACGCGCACACGGACGCGCACGGACGGAAAATTTTTAAATGCTTAAAATGTCCTGAACCGTACTCTAATTTGATTAAAAAATGATTTTGAGCGTTTCTAAATTTTGACGCGCGCGTACGTGCGCGTCATGATGCGTGCGCGGATTTTGATGACATTTTATGTTGACCCTTGACCTGAAGTTTATGTGTGTCAAATATGGTTCATTTTTGATGACTCGTTATGAAGATATAAACGATAATGTCATTTTACAAAATGGCGCCTGGATGACGTCACGATGACCTGATGACCTTGAAAATGATATTTTCGCTTGACCTTACATGACATGATAACTGACGGCAATGTCATGAAATTTGACTGAAAAGTTTTAGAGATTTCGTGGAAACAAGAAAGGGGGAGAAAATAAAAATAAATAATAATAATAATAAAGAAATAAAGAAAGAAAATTCTGACGAATATAAGAGGTGATCTGTCGACTACGACAGATCACCTAATAAAGAAATAAAGAAAGAAAATTCTGACGAATATAAGAGGTGATCTGTCGACTACGACAGATCACCTAATAAATAATAATAATAATAAAGAAAATTCTGACGAAATTAAGAGGTGATCTGTCAAATGACAGATCACCTAATAATAAAGAAAATTCTGACGAAATTAAGAGGTGATCTGTCAAATGACAGATCACCTAACTAGACATTTAATTCGTCATCAGGACGAATTAGGTGGTCTGTCATTTGATCTTGATATTTTTGACGAAGACCAATGACAAAATGATAATGTGAAAGATGACGTTGATATCACGATGACATTAATTATAATGAATCTAATCAAGATTTTTATGATTTCAGCCTTTTCCTAGCATTTTCAATTCGTAGGCTCTAGCTACTACATTATTAGTGAAATAGCGCCCCCTTTGTTTCAATGGGGCATAAAGTGTGTGAACATGAATTTTGGATGATTCGTGGATATCATGACAATGATGATAATGATGTTGATGATAATCATCATCATCATCATCATGAATATCATCATGACAGTAATGACAATGATGTGGATGATAATCATCATCATCATGAATATCATCATGACAGTGATGTTGATAATAATGATCAATTTATATCATCATGACAGTGATGCTGATAATGATGTTGATGATAATCATGATGATGATAATGATAATGGTGATGACCATGACTGAAATGACATTGACCTTAGCCATGCCAAATATGAAAGAAAGATGACATTTCGTGAAAAAAAGATACGATCATTAGTTGATTTGTAGAAAATGGCGCCTGGATGACGTCACAATAATCTGATGACCTTGAAAAAGATGCTGGAGCTTGACCTTATTAGGACTGATGACTGACAAAAATTTGAAGATAATTGACTAAGCCAATTTTGAGAAATTGTGATATCAAATAGGACTATGTGATATTGCAGGATACTGGGAGATAAATCCCATAGCTCTAATACACGACAGGGAATCACAATTTCCATAGGGTTGTACACAAACTACTGCACACTACTTTCTAATAGACATAACACGGAAAATAAGGCAGTTTATTGCATGGTTTGTGATTGTTTATGTTATAATAGTCGAAGAGGATGGTAAAATGACAGGCAAAAGAAGCAAAAAAAAAAAAAAATTATGGACCCCGGGGATCGAACCTGGGTCACCGGAATGGGAGTCAAGTGCTTTGACCAATATACCAAAATATTTCCCATAGAGATAACACGTAAACGAAAAACGGGATTCTCAAATCACATTTTGTAGTTTAAAATTGACAATGATCCTGACATCAGATTGAAAAAACCAAACCCTCATAGAAAGAGTATTTATCAGGCTACAACATATTAAAATCTGGAAGGAAATAGACCAAAAATAACTGAGATACTGCTCAGAGAACGATGTCATGTAGATTCATGATTCGAAAAAAAAATCACCTTCCATAGACATAACACGCAAATAGGGGAAATTCTGACATGTCGTTTTTAATTGAAAATTTCACTGTGATGACGTCATCAAAATGAAAAATGGTGGTGACTATTGTTGTAGAGAATTGTCTCAGCTATAACATATCAAAATTTGGAAGAAAATCGACCACCTATTACTGAATTATTATCAAATGAATACAAAAATGATGACGTCATTTTTTCAAAATCATTTTTTTGAGTTCATATGCAAATATGATGACGTCAAAACATGAGATCGGCAAAAATTCTGCATGAATTCATATCTACAACTCACAGGCTTTCAGAATATGTAAAGAAATTGGGGGGTTTCCACGCATTCTGACGAGCTATGGCGGATTTTAGATAGGCATGTTTTTACCACTTTTTACATTAGAATGGCCATTGACGCGCGCACGAATTTGAAACTTTGACGCACGCGTGTGGCATTATGGAAGGTCAAAAATGACTGTAAATAGTTGGAAATTGTCAAGAACAGTGTCAGGAAGACAAACCATGCGAAAAAAACGGCGTTTTTACGTTATGTACGCGCTGCGCGCGCGCATAACGCGCACACGGACGCGCACGGACGGAAAATTTTAAAATGCTTAAAATGTCCTGAACCATACTCTAATTTGATTAAAAAGTGATTTTGAGCATTTCTAAATTTTGACGCGCGCGTACGTGCGCGTCATGATGCGTGCGCGGATTTTGATGACATTTTATGTTGACCCTTGACCTGAAGTTCATGTGTGTTAAATATGGTTCATTTTTGATGACTCGTTATGAAGATATGATTGATAATGTGATTTCACAAAATGGCGCCTGGATGACGTCACGATGACCTGATGACCTTGAAAATGATTTTTGAGCTTGATTTTATAGGACCTGATGACTGATGGAAATGTCATGAAATTTTACGGAAAAGTTTTTGAGATTACGCGGAAACAAGAAAATGACGGAAAAATAAAAATAAACTAGAAATTTAATTCGTCACTGAGACGAATTAGGTGATCTGTCTTTTGATCTTAATATTTTTGACGAAGATGAATGACAAAATGATAATGTGAAGGATGAGGTTGATATCACGATGAGATTAATTATAATGAATCTATTCACGATTTTTATGATTTCAGCCTTTTCCTAGCATTTTCAATTCGTAGGCTCTACTACCTACCTTAGTGAAATAGCGCCACCTTTGTTTCAATGGGGCATAAAGTGTGTGAAAATGAATTTTGGATGATTGGTGGATATCATGACAGTGATGATGATAATGATGATAATCATCATCATCATTATTATGAATATCATCATGACAGTAATGATAATGATGTTGATGATAATCATGATGATCATCATTATATCATCATGACAGTGATGATGATAACGATGTTGATGATAATCATCATCATGAATATCATCATATCATCATGACAGTGATGATAATAATGATAATCACCATCATCATCACTATGAATATCATCATGACAGTAATGATAATGATGTTGATGATAATAATGATCATCATGAATATCATGACAGTGATGATAATAATGATGTTGATGATAATCATCATCATGATGAATATCATCACAGTGATGATGATAATGATGTTGATGATAATCATCATCATCATGAATATCATCACAGTGATGATGATAATGATGTTGATGATAATCATGATGATAATCATGATGACAATGACTGAAATGACATTGACCTTAGCCATGCCAAATATGAAAGAGAGATGACATTTCGTGAAGAAGATACAATCATTAGTTGATTTTTACAAAATGGCGCCTGGATGACGTCACAATAATCTGATGACCTTGAAAAAGATGCGGGAACTTGACCTTATTAGGACTGATGGCTGACAAAAATTTGAAGATAATTGACCAAGCCAATTTTGAGAAATTGTGATATCAAATAGGACGATTTGATATTGCAGGATACTTGGGAGATAAACCCCATAGCTCTAATACACGACAGGGAATCAAAATTTCCATAGGGTTGTACACAAACTACTGCACATTACTTTCTAATAGACATAACATGGAAAATAAGGCAGTTTATTACATGATTTGTGATTTTTTATGTTACGATAGTCGAAGAGGATGGTAAAATGACAGGCAAAAAGAAGCAAAAAAAAAAAAAATTCTTATGGACCCACCGGGGATCGAACCTGGGTCACCTGCATGGGAGGCAAGTGCTTTAACCAATAGACCAAAACATTTCCCATAGAGATAACACGTAAACGAAAAACGGGATTCTCAAATCACATTTTGTACTTAAAATTTGGGCATGATGCCGACATCTGATCAAAAATTGGAGACCACATTTGTAAAAGCTTATAGTCTCAGCTACAACATATTAAAATCTGGAAGGAAATAGACCAAAAATAACTGAGATACTGCTCAGAGAACGATGTCATGTAGATTCATGATTCGAAAAAAAATCATCTTCCATAGACATAACACGCAAATAGGGGAAATTCTGGCATGTCGTTTTTAATTGAAAATTTCACTGTGATGACGTCATCAAAATGAAAAATGGTGGCGACTAATGTTGTAGAGAATTGTCTCAGCTATAACATATCAAAATTTGGGAGAGAATTGACCACCCATTACTGAAGTATTATGAAATAAATACAAAAATGATGACGTCATTTTTTCAAAATGATTTTTTTTGAGTTCATATGCAAATTGGATGACGTTAGACCATGAGATCGGCAAAAGTTCTGCATGAATTCAAATCTACAACTCCCAGGCTTTCAGAATATGTAAAGAAATTGGGGGTTTTCCGTGCATTCTGACGAGCTATGGCGGATTTTAGATAGGCATGTTTTGACCACTTTTTACATTAGAATGCCCATTGACGCGCGCACAAACTTTCAAATTCGTCTGCGCGAGTGTGGCATTATGGAAGGTCGATAGAGACTGTAAATAGTTGCAAATTGTCAAGAATAGTGTCAGAAAGACAAACCACGCGAAAAAAACGGCGTTTTTACGTTCTGTTCGCGCTGCGCGCGCGCATAACGCGCGCACGGACGCGCACGGACGGAAATTTTCGAAATGCTTAAAATGTCCTGAACCGTACTCTAATTTGATTAAAAAGTGATTTGGAGCATTTTTAAATTTTGACGCGCGCGTACGTGCGCGTCATGAAGCGTACGCGGATTTTGATGACATTTTATGTTGACCCTTGACATGAAGTTCATGTGTGTTTAATATGGTTCATTTTTGATGACTCGTTATGAAGATATGAATGATAATGTGATTTCACAAAATGGCGCCTGGATGACGTCATGATGACGTCATGAACTTGAAAATGAATTTTTGGCATGACCTTACATGACCTGATTAAGGATGGAAATGTCATGGAATTTCAATGAAAAGTTTTTGAGATTTCGTGGAAACAAAAAAAGGTGGAAAATAAAAATAAAGAAAATTCTGACGAAATTAAGAGGTGATCTGTCAAGTGACAGATCACCTAATAAATAAATAATAATAAAGAAAGAAAATTCTGACGAATATAAGAGGTGATCTGTCGATTACGACAGATCACCTAATAAATAAATAAGAAAGAAAGAAAATTCTGATGAATACAATAGGTGATCTGTCACTATGACAGATCACCTAAAAAACCAGAAAAGCATATACATGTACACTTATACAGCAGTAGTGATTACTTAAAACTTGAATTTTCTTTTCTTTCACATCCAGGGTGTATATTAATCTGACAGTTAGTTGTACAAAATATGACAAAATTATTTTGCAAGGCGTTAGCATACAGGTGTACTAGATATTTGAAATGAACTGCAATATATGCTTAATATGAATACTCAATATTCATTATCAATTAAAAAGCAACTGAGACTTTCTGTGTTGTGTTTGGAATTTCTTTGTACCTGTACATCTTTGTTATAACGATTAATAAAAATATTGCATGCTTTTACAAACTTTTTTTTTCTTTTCTCAGCATGTCAATATTAACAATGAACATAAGAACAAATAATCGTATTTCAAGAACCTTTCATGTGATACACTGTTACAACTTGTATTCATCAATATAAAATCAATAAGGGACGTAATCATGTGTCCAGACTGGTGCTCTTTTGTCCCTTTTTGGTCTTTGACTTTGGCTTCCAGTCTGCACACTCACATCATTTGCCATGTTATTATTTTCACTGTTTTTGTACATGCATAATGTCAATTTGGAGGCATTCCACACACGGCCATCTGCCAGAACAAATGTGTACAGACCCTTTTGTCCAACTATCTTTTGTGGTGCCTCATACCTGGAGTTATTCACTTTCTTGACTCTCTTTACTCTGACCATATCACCAATTTTGAACTTTGGAATGGAAGCACCCCTAGTATTGTCAGCGTATTTGCGCATCTTTTCCTGCTTTGCACTAACTCGCGCACGAATTTCAGCATCGCCCTGGGCACGCCTGTTGCCGTCAGTGGCATTGTGAATGTGTAATGGCGTGACCATGGGTCGACCATGCAGCAGTTCTGCTGGGGTTTTACCAGTAGTTTGGTGTGGAGTCGCACGGTATGCCATTAACAACTCAAGGATTGCTTCCTTCCATGGTTTACCTTGCATAGTAGCTATTTGCATTGTTTGTTTTAGAACTCTATTCCAGCGTTCAACCTCGCCATTGGCACGAGGGTAGTACAGTGAAGACTTACAATGAGAAATCCCCAATTCCTTAAGAAAATCTTCAAACTCACTTGACACAAACTGAACCCCATTGTCAGTGACAATTTCAGAGGGTATGCCTTCCCTAGCAAACACTTGCGTGAGAAATGTAATAACTGAATGTGATGTTACTTCAGACACAAAAGCTACCTCAGGCCATTTTGAGTAGTAATCTATGGCCACAATTGCATATTTGTACGATTGTTTTGAATTGAATGGACCAGTTACGTCTATGCCTATCTTCTTCCATGGGCCATCAGGAAGAGGAACGCTCTGTAGGGGGGTATTACGTGTACGTGAGACCTTATCGCTAGACTGACACATGACACAATGATGAATGGTGTCCTCGACCATTCGGTCCATTCCTGGCCACCAGTAGATATCTCGAAGCCGTTGCTTCGTTCGTACAATTCCTTGGTGGGCAGAATGTGCAATAGAGATCAATGTTGACTGACAGGATGATGGAACGACAACCCTATCACCTCGACACACACAGTTGTCGATAACAGCAAGCTCATCTCGTACCATATAATAGGCTTTCAGTGCGCTATCTTTGCTTGCGTCCTTCGACCAGCCGTTGGAAATCTTCGCAATCACGCGCTGTAGAGTTGAATCAGTAGCAGTCGCGTGTTGAAGCTCGGCTTTCGTAATGGAAGCGTCAGCCAATATGCTCTGTATCACAACAGTGTGATCGTCATCCTCAATGACATCTTGTGTAGACTGCGGAAGTCGCGATAATGCATCTGCTGCATAATTCTGTTTGCGAATGGATTGGCGTTTGGATCCCTTCGTTGACAGCAATGTAGTGAGTGCCTGGTGATCCGTGCGAAGCACAAAATGGCGCCCCCAAACATACTGGAACCATTTTTCACATGCCCAGACACATGACAAAGCTTCTTTCTCCCCTACAGAGTAATTTCGTTCTGCTTGAGAGAGCGTACGCGAAGCGAAAGCAATCGGAACCTCATTACCATCTTTCACTTGGATGAGAACGGCTCCAAGACCGTAGTCTGACGCATCAGTAGAAATGATGACTGGAAGATCTGGGTCGAACAGATGAAGTGTAGCACAATGCAAAATCAAGTCTTTGATTTTGTTGAATGCGTGGTCGGCAGCATGTGACCACACAAAAGGGATCTCCTTCTTTGTCAATTCCCTTAATGGTGCTGTGACAGTAGAGAAATTGGGCAAGAACTTTGCGTAGTAAGATGCAAGTCCTAGAAAGGAACGTAGTGAAGCAGCATCGCTTGGAACAGGAGCATCGCGTATTGCTGTGACGTGAGCTTCATTGGGCTGTAGTCCCTTGGCAGAAATGGTATGCCCCAAGTAGTTGATTTCGCGAAGGTTGAAGTGACATTTCTGTAGGTTTAGCGAAAGTCCAACGCTCTGAAGACGAAGAAGAGCTGCACGGAGATTATTGTCATGGGTTTCTTGCGTATCCCCATGGATGACAATATCATCAAGGTAGCACTGAACACCGTTGAGTCCTGCCAGGACAGAAGCCATAAGCTTTTGGAATGCTGATGGGGCAGAACATAATCCAAAGCAAACACGCTTGAACTGGAAAAGTCCTTCATGCGTAATGAAAGCTGTGAGGTGACGTGAATCCTCGTGTAGAAGAAGTTGGTGGTATGCACTGGCGAGATCTAATGTGCTGAAAACAGTAGATCCTCGCATTTCAGCAAGCAGTTCCTCAATGTGCGGCAGTGGGTACTTGTCTTCAACTATTGCTTTGTTCATATCACGAAGGTCCACACACAATCGAATGTCTCCATTCTTCTTGTGAACAACCACAAGGGAAGATACCCATTCACTAGCATCAATAGGCTCAATAATATCAGCTTCCACCAGGCGTTGAAGTTCAGTTGAAACTTTATCGCGAATGGAGAAAGGAAGGCGTCGTAGCTTGTGCTGTACTGGCTGTACTGATTTAGTCTTGATGCGGTGCACATAGCCTTTCGCTAGACCCGGTGCGTTGCGAAAGAGCTCAGGAAATTCGCTTTGAATTGAACGCGAAATGTTCATGACAACATTATCGTGAAGAGTAAGTCGCAGAGCTGAGATCAGATCACGGCCCAATATGCAATTACCGTGCTCGACCACGTACAGCAAAACATCACAAGTACTGGAATCGTGGGAAACTGTAGCAGGAAACATTCCCACAATTGGAATCGGTTCATGCTCTAGATATGTCGTAAGCTGTACTCCTGCCTTTGGAGGGAGGAGCGCGTCCCGCAAGAAATGTCTGTCAAACATGTTCGCAGGCATTAGTGAAACTGGTGACCCGGTATCGAATACCATCTCCACCGGTGTGTCATTCACTGACACAGTACAGTTAATATTGTCCGAAAGGACTGAAGAAATCACAATGTTTAGAACTTCAACTCTATCACCACGCGTTTCAGCAAGTGTATCATCCTGTTGAACTTCAGACACCATATTCACTTTAGACGTAGACTGGCAGACACGGGCAAAATGTCCGATTTTGCTGCACAAAGAACAACGTGCATTTTTAGCTTTACAATTCTCATCGCTCTGTGCCTCTTA
This sequence comes from Heliocidaris erythrogramma, assembly GCA_025617745.1. Taxonomy (NCBI): domain Eukaryota; kingdom Metazoa; phylum Echinodermata; class Echinoidea; order Camarodonta; family Echinometridae; genus Heliocidaris; species Heliocidaris erythrogramma. Next base: position 48,654,089 of record CM046873.1, read on the forward strand.
TCACCACAACGGAAACAAGCATTGCTTAATTTGTTTTTACTCACAGTTTTTCCGTCTTGTGAACTCTTGTGCTGATATTTTCGTGAAGTAGAAGTGGAAGAGCGTTTCTGCTGTTTCGACCTGTATCTGACAGCATTAACATGATCAGCTGAAGCATCCAAAGCGCGGTTTTCCCTTGAAGCGGATTCCATTTGACGTGCGATAGTCATAGCAGATTGTAATGTCAACGTTGGGTCGGTAAGTAGTGTCTCTCGAATGCGCCCACAGTTTGTCTTTTCGACGAGTTGATCTCGGATAAACTCATCTCGCATCTCACCGAATTCACAAGTGATTGACAATGTACGAAGAGAGCTGATGTAATCGTCCACGGTCTCATCATGCCGTTGTCCTCGTTGACGAAAGCGATACCGTTCTGCGACAACATTCACAGCCGGTGTGAAATGAGTGTCCAAACGGGCAAGTGCCTCAGTGTATGAGCACGTCTGTGTATCGGCAGAACTAACACTACTAGCACTAGCAGAGTCCCCGAGTGCTGAACTACATGTAGGAGGCAGAGTAGAAAACACACGTTGGCCTTCTGGGCCTAAGCAATGAAGAAGTAGTGCATGTCGGCGATCATCGTTGAATTTGTTCGCCCCGCAAGCAAGAGAATAGTTCTCAAACAGCCCTTTCCACTGTTTCCAGGGCATAGATGGTGAACCAGGGGTAGGCAAAAACGTCGCCAAATTTGTTGTATCCTACTCCAAACACAGAAAATGAAATAAACGTAAGAACTGAAGTACAGTAGCGTCAACACTTTATTCGACGTCCATCATGCAACGACCACGAGCTCCTTTGCTCATCACATGTGTATTCATCATTAGTCTTAATCCAGACTTTATGGATTTTACATGAATGTAAATATCACAGAACACAACACAAGTACAGATGTGACCCGCCGCCTCAAAACCTACAATAAGTCGCACGGACCACAACGTAGCAAACAGCCCAAAATAGTAAATTTGCTTGGATCAGTCGATTTTCTGTTTTTGATAGAAATGGGTAGTTTCATTATCATTCTATTATGTCTTAAGTTTGTGAGTCGTAATTCGACTTAGAAATATATTTTTTGGACATTTTAAAATTACTCCTTTTTGCCAAATTACTACTTTATTTCCAAAGGTATTAAATTGATTTTTGGAGTGAGTAATGAATAGGTCCTCCTGAAGCAGCCTGCCAAAATTCAGCCTAATCTAATAATCCCTTCGTACCAGTTGCTATGGCCATTTGAATACCCAGTTTTACTTGGGCGCACACAGAGAGCGAAGGTTTAGCACTCTTTTGTTCCGAACTTAAATGGCCATTTTCTCTGAATAGGAGTTATTGATTGCTGGTTACGTACTGATTCTAAATGTGATATTTAAAGGTGTTATCATTGAGTAAACTAGGCAAGTGATATACCATTGCAAAGCTTAGTATCTCTACTTTCAGAAAATGTATAAAAACAGAAAAATAATTTGGGCGACTTTTTGTAGGTTTTGAGGCGTCGGGTCACAGATGTTCAGTGCGTTACGTGTAATAAACCACATCGCCCTTGCAAGAGTAACATGGCCGCACCCACCTCAAGTGCTCGCACGCGCGGGAACGGGCGATGATCCGTGCAGGTGGTAGAGGTCAGTGACATCGATGTGTCTTTGGTACAGCCGGCGATGTAATCTGGAGCAGAGATCCTAATTCTACACTTTATCAGGAAGTCATTGTTTCTTGAGAAAAACGTAGCTCAGCTACATATTGGTCGAGCAACTGTAGTGCATGCTCTATAGCAGCGTTGTAAAGAATCATCGATGTGTGTTTTTTTTAACCTGACGATGTCGTCTAAACTATCTTATCAACGAATAATGCGCTGTTTACTTTCGCGTGTCTTGAATACAACACTAGCTCGGACAGGCAAGCTTCCTTCTCCGGAGGAGAACATCGATGCGTTGTGATAACCACATCGATGTGTCTTTGGTAGAGCCGGCGATGTAGTCTGGAGCACAAACCCTAATTCTACACTTTATCAGGAAGTCATTGTTTCTTGAGAAAAACGTAGCTCAGCTACCATATTGGTCGAGCAGCTGTAGTACATGCGCTATAGCAGCGTTGTAAAGAATCATCGATGTGTGTTTTTTTTAAACCTGGCGATGTCGTCTAAACTATCTTATCAACGAATAATGCGCTGTTTACTTTCGCGTGTCTTGAATACAACACTAGCTCGGACAGGCAAGCTTCCTTCTCCGGAGGAGAACATCGATGCGTTGTGATAACCACATCGATGTGTCTTTGGTAGAGCCGGCGATGTAGTCTGGAGCACAAACCCTAATTCTACACTTTATCAGGAAGTCATTGTTTCTTGAGAAAAACGTAGCTCAGCTACCATATTGGTCGAGCAGCTGTAGTACATGCGCTATAGCAGCGTTGTAAAGAATCATCGATGTGTGTTTTTTTTAAACCTGGCGATGTCGTCTAAACTATCTTATCAACGAACTAGAATTGCAATCGTATCAGAACGATGTCCATAGATTGACGTCTGTATTTTGCATGTCATTGAACAGTAAAATAAAAAGCATCTCTTAAACTATCTATAGAAATTTGTTTGAAGTCTGTAGCATCTAGAATAGTGGAGATAGGCAAAATCGAACAAAAGGTACGAAACACGGACAGAATGGCGCCTGGACGGTCATGCATGAGTGATTTCGGAAAATGAAGAATTCAGTGCATTACATGGCATGCCAAGGAACATGCATACGAAATTTGAATCGAAATGGACAAGGGGAAAGTACCTAGACAGTGATCACAAGCACTGCATGCAAAACAAATTGGCCACAATGAAAATATTGCCCGGATGGCATGCCATAGTTCCGTAGGTAGTGGCATCTATGCAGGATATAAAATTGCGATTAAAACAAATCGCTTGATAGATACTAAAAATCTGGCTTCGAGAGTCTCTTCATTTTGCCTCGAAGCATGTACCTGCAAAATTTCAAGAAAAATAAAAATCATTCAGGGGGCCAAATGAGGGAAACCGATTTGCCCCATAGACAATACGTGTAGTACATGTGCAGGATCCGTATAATGACCTTTCTTCAAGTAGAACGTTAATGATTTTAAATATTGGCTTAATACTTATTGTTGCATAGATGGCATAAATTAAACAAGGTTATCCAAATTCAACGCTTGGAAACATTTGAAGTAATGATTATTATCAATTATAAAACGGTAAAATACAGCCCCCGATATAGCAGCTGAAGAGCTCCTCGAACGCTGCTGAGATATGTGACGACACACCCTGGACCAGTCCTGTCTAAGCAGACGATGTCCCATAACATCTTACACATTTTTCAGAGCCTATTTTGTCATCTCCTCTTCACTTATTTCTCTTCCTTCACTAGCGTCAGTCTTAATGTTAGTCTGTTGCCTCACTCTTAACTTCGTGTATGGTATTATTTTGATGAAAAATGCAGCGTTAAAAAAATAAAGGAATCAGTCACTTGTAAACAAAATAAGACGCCATTGTATTTTCAGCTGCTTGCACCGCGGCATGTTCGGCGTTTTAAGAGGGAACGAATACCATCCTGCTATTATTCGGAGGGCTTTTCAATTTGAAAGTGGGGTTTATTTCATTGATCATTGACCCTTCTCCTATGTATTTACAATCAAACGGTTTTAGCTATCAGAATCAGTTTCACTTTCCCTTTATAATGGTGTGAAATAAGGTCATGTTTAAATACACCAAACTCTTTATAATTTGATAAATAATTGCATTGCAATTACGTTCATTCATTATAGGACGTCGTCTGCTTAAGCAGGATCGATCCCGGGTGTGACGACATCAAAACATCGCTATATTTCTGGCGAACCCTCGGATATTCCAGATGCTGAGAAGAGCTTTTATTTGTGTTGTTTTTATAATCACCAGATACGCAGTTGACATAAAACTTATAAGATTCCCATCTGTAAGCTTCCCAGTTTCTAGTGATACATTAATTGCCATATTTGTGATTTTCTTTGAATATCTACTTTCAATCGCGATTTACTCAAAATATTCTGTGAGACCATATATCTTTTTTTGCATCCCTGACGAGGGAATTTCACTGCGGTCATTGTGAGCCAACTGCGACTAGCGCGCCATTTAAAATAAGCATATTATGCAATATTATGTAATGCATAGTAAATTAAGGTTATTACGTAATATCTTCGCGATGACGTCATCGATTTCAACCAAATTTGGTTAACAGTTGTCAAATACATAAATACACATACCCACCAAATTTCAAAGACGTACGTTGAACCTTCACAAAATTAGAGCAATTTGTCTTTATTTCGGCATTTATGCAAATATTGTGATTTTCAAGTGCAATTTTCTCAAAGTCGGTCAGCGATGAGGTATATATTTTTTTATTTGGCTGAAAAGGGTATATCTTGAAGTATCTAAATCCAAAAAAGGGTACGGGTTTACCCAGGCATGACGGAGATACGGCCACATGAAGGGAGCCGTTTTGAAAACTTTAGAGGGCGCTGTTTATATAATGCGTAATCAGAAATGCATGAAATATGGCAGAAATGTGTGCAATAGCAAGACCAACACATGGTAAAAGTTTGGGACAAAAATCAATTGATATGACAAAGTTATAGGAATTTTTAATATTCGGGAGTAAAAATTTCAAGAAATTCAGCGTTTTTCAACATGGCGGATTTCGGACTTAAATTTACAGTGTGAAGATGGCATTTTTGGTATTCACTTTAAAAAAAGAATGTAAATAGCAACTCTTGGACTATCTACAGGAATTTGTTAGAAGTCTGTAGGATGTAGGATAGCTGAGATAGGCCAAGAGAACAAAAGGCATGAAAATGACCCCAAAACGGACAAAATGGCGCCTGGACGGTCATGCATGAGTGAATTCGAAAAACGAAGACCGAGGTGACCTAGAAGACATGCCAAGGAACATGCAGACGAAATTTGAAATGACATGGACAAGGGGGAAAGGACCTAGACAGAGCTCACAAACACCCCGTGCAAAACGAATAGGGTCTGAGGAATAAGAAGAAAAAGAAGAAGAATAAGAATGCAGAACGCGAACGAGAACAGAAGATTGACTTTACGTCAATCTAATAATAATGCGCTGTTTACTTTCGCGTGTCTTGAATACAACACTAGCTCGGACAGGCAAGCTTCCTTCTCCGGAGGAGAACATCGATGCGTTGTGATAACCACATCGATGTGTCTTTGGTAGAGCCGGCGATGTAGTCTGGAGCACAGACCCTAATTCTACACTTTATCAGGAAGTCATTGTTTCTTGAGAAAAACGTAGCTCAGCTACCATATTGGTCGAGCAGCTGTAGTACATGCTCTATAGCAGCGTTGTAAAGAATCATCGATGTGTGTTTTTTTTTTAACCTGGCGATGTCGTCTAAACAATCTTATCAACGAATAATGCGCTGTTTACTTTCGCGTGTCTTGAATACAACACTAGCTCGGACAGGCAAGCTTCCTTCTCCGGAGGAGAACATCGATGCATTGTGATAAGCACATCGATGGGTCTTTGGTAGAGCCGGCGATGTAGTCTGGAGCACAGACCCTTATTCTACACTCTATCAGGAAATCATTGTTTCTTGAGAAAAACGTAGCTCAGCTACCATAATTGTGACCCGCCGCCTCAATACCTACAATAAGTCGCACGGACCACAACGTAGCAAACAGCCCAAAATAGTAAATTTGCTTGGATCAGTCGATTTTCTGTTTTTGATAGAAATGGGTAGTTTCATTATCATTCTATCATGTCTCAAGTTTGTGAGTCGTAATTCGACTTAGAAATATGTTTTTAGGGCATTTTAAAATGACTCCTTTTTTCACATGCATGTCGAACTAATGAATGTTTGGAGAGCTTTTGTAATACTTTCATTCAATGCCAAATTACTACTTTACCTCTAAAGGTATTAAATTGATTTTTGGTGTGAGTAATGAATAGGTCCTCTTGGAGCAGGGTGCCAAAATTCATCCTAATCTGATAATCCCTTCATACCGGTTGCTATGGCCATTTGAATACCCAGTTTTACTTGGGCGCACACAGAGAGCGAATGTTTAGCACTCTTTTGTTCCGAACTTAAATGGCCATTTTCTCTGAATAGGATTTATTGATTGCTGGTTACATACTGATTCTAAATGTGATATTTAAAGGTGTTATCATTGAGTAAACTAGGCAAGTGATATACCATTGGAAAGCTGAGAATCTTTACTTCCAGAAAATGTATAAAACAAAAAAAAATATTTTGGCGACTTATTGTAGGTTTTGAGGCGTCGGGTCACATATTGGTCGAGCAGCTGTAGTACATGCTCTATAGCAGCGTTGTAAAGAATCATCGATGTGTGTTTTTTTTTAACCCGGCGATGTCGTCTAAACTATCTTATCAACGAATAATGCACTGTTTACTTTCGCATGTCTCGAAAGCAACACTAGCTCGAACAGGCAAACTTCCTTCTACGAAGGAGAACATCGATGCGTTGTGAACACCACATCGATGTGTCTTTGGAACAGCCGGCGATGTAGTCTGGATCACAGACCACAGATCCTCACCGTGCAACACCACCGCCGAACTTTGAAATGCCCAACATAAACCATGCTGAGCTCCATGGTAAGTTAACGAAATATTACCGACCACTCTCGCTACATTGAGGCTCGAATTCACAAACGAGGTTTACCATGGGTAAGGTTTAAACATCCGTAAGCATACTAATATAAGAGTAAATAAGCGCACATTGCCCATGCACGCGCTCAAAGGAAATATATGATTGGATCGGAGTCAGTGCGCATGTATGCTTAAAAAGCCAAGGAGGGGGTTAAAACCATGATTTAAACTAAACCTCTTTTGTGAATTCTGGCCTGAGAGTTAAAAATCACTTTTGAAGAGTGGTCTATTATCTATGTAGCGAATAGAATTTTGTGCTTAAAATTATGTGATGTTTTTTTGTTCATTTGTTTTGCCATATTTATGGGTTGATTTTTCTCGATTTGCAGGACAGGCTCGGTGTTAGTCAGTGGGTCAAAACGTCTCAAACCAATTAATTTCCATAGAAACTTGGACTTGGACTTGGTCCGTATCGTGCCGGTATACTTTTTTTCTGCGCATAGGCAGAGGGCGGCCGTGAGATTTTCGTACGGATTCATGGGCTCAACGGTCTCAACGAATTTTTTTCCCGGGAAATTATACAAATTCAAAAGAGGGGAAACTTGCTCCCACAATCATTCAACTGAAATGGGTGGGGGTGGGGGAATCGCCCCCCCCCCCAAAAAAAAAAAAAATACATGTTCTTTATGTCTGTAAATTCAAAATAATGACATTCGGAATTTAAGATAAAAAGAATTATCAGTCGTTCGCAATAATGAATAGACACAATGATCCTCAACATTTAGAAACATCTCTTTGTCATATACGTCAGGCAAAAGAAGGGAATATGTTTGCCTCCAGTGATTAATAAACCCTATGTTTAGTATTCATATTACTTTTCAGTACCTGATTAGGGTAGATTTAATTTGTTAAAATGTCAATATTTAATGCCATAGCGATTTATTTCACAAATAGGATGTGCGGTGTCCTTTACCTATATACATGCAGATAAGTGCAAATTATTTCAAGCATCCTGTCTATCAATGGCACAGAGAGGGCCAGCCTTTTCACCCTCAATCAATCGTGTATCATTCTTGCATTTATCAAATTTAAAAAGAGGCCATTGCCACAAGTGAAAGATATTAATTTTATCAATTTTATCAATAACTGATGATAATATAGAAATTATTTCTTCCTTGAATATTGAAGGGTATGTTTGTAGAGGCCACCATAACCCCCACCCCCACGCCAGGAACAGTAAGGGGGTTATTAAAGGAACTGAAGGAACTCAACTGCAGATTTTGGACGTTTTTTATGCCACGTGAGGCACTGTGATCGTTACCTGATCATGCCGTTGCCCTTCTGGTCAGGTTCGTGCAGTCCGGAATGTAATCTCAACAGTCCGACGGACACGTTCAACGCACAAACTTTGTCTACGAGTGAATGGGGCTTAGGCAATCCTGACTTTCCCCACCTAGTTGAATATCCCTTTAATAACTCCCACTCCCGTGATTTACGCCACTGCAGTACTGACAATTTTCGAGCCTTTTCCGAGATGCTTTTTTTTTACGTGTCTACTCAAAAAAGTGGGGGGAGGCTGCAGCCATCGCAGAAATTGTTCCTACTTATTAATAATCGATCAAAGAATCTTAGTGAAAGGGTACCAATCACCAAAAATAAATTTTGCTTTGTATGTTAAAGGTTTCATGTCGTTATACTATATTCCAAATATGGGCTTCAAATATTATTTCTATAAAGAGATATTGCAATTATAATTACACTCTTTAAAAGTGTAAAAGCGACTTGTGAGTAGACAACTCGACGCACCCGTACACGATCGCCAAGATAAAGGCTGGCACGGAACCATACTCGGAGTCCCGTACCGCGCGAGCATTTTCATATTATCCTCTATTTCCTTCATACTCATTAACTGTTGTCCTATAGAATACCAGACAAAGTTCTTTTAGGTTGATTTTATACTTTCTAGCTGTACACCAATTTATTTTTTTCAGGTGATTGGTACACTTCAATGCTTAATGTGACTTTATCTAGAATTAATGGAACTATGCAATTCAATCCTTATAAACAGCTTTTGCGCCTGCATGTTTCTCTATTTCATTTATTCAGATCTCGAGAACAGGAGGTTAATTGTCCAGCAGCAAATTACAGCAAGGGATCCAGTCAATGTGAACATTTCTAGGCGGAACATTGTACATTCAACCCTTATGGCATATGAGAGAGACATTGCGCAGTCTGGGTTATCTGTCTCATTTGTGGGTGAGGAAGGAGTATATTTTGAAGGCCTCACAAAGGAAATGTTTACTTTATTTTGGGAAGAAGCACAACGGGTTTTCTTTGGAGGTAGGAGGAGGTTGTTCCCACGTGTCGGCCCCTATAGTGACAATCCCTCTGCAGGTACATGGAGGAGATTAGGGACAATTTTCAGCCACGGGTTTGTGTCATCGAACTACGTCCCAACGACCTTGAACTTTGCCAGTCTGCATTACCTTTTCACTGGAAATATCCCAACTAACCGAACAATCATGTCAAGCTTTTTGAATATTTTAAGTGAGACTGACGAAAGGGTTATAAATACAGCATTCAGAATGTCGCATGAACCCGAATTTCCAGAAAATATCCAAACACAAGTGACTTCAATTCTGTGCCACTATGGTAGCACGTCTACCCCTACTCCCCGTACTATATATCGTATAGTAAGCCTAATAGGACGATATCAAATCATACAACAGCCCTGGTTTGCCCTTGAAAATATGCGTATGTGTATGGAGATAACACATAGTAGAATTCGGAGCCCACCACCAAGCGATTACAGTATTTATATATCATGTTATAAACTCATTCCACCCCACCCCCGAAAATATGATTGACAATTTACATGTTGAAAATAGTGAAAACCCAGTTCATCTGGCTCTTGAAACGCAAATTTATGAATGGTTCACAACCTTTCTCCGTTCAATAGATGTTATTCAATTAATGATTGTATTAAGGTTCGTTACGGCATCTGACATAGTGAATGGCCGTATTTTATGTGTTTTATGTACGTCTTCCCATTATATAAAATGCTTTTTCCCGTTATTTACGAAAATTTCACAAAGCATGTTTTGTTATGAGAATTTTTGTAACGGTTGATAGATTCTATGCGTTTTTATCACTTTTGTATTACAAGTATAATGATACAAGTATAATGATATATATAATATTAGTCTATAGAAGAAGAAGATATTTACACTGTTTTCTCTATTATTTATGAGAATACATATCAGCATTTCAACTAACACAGCCCTTGCATCTAGCTTCGCATTCTCTAAGGGAAGTTACAAATGAACATTTGCTTTTATATTTAACACATTGACCATGTTGTATTATATAGTAAATAAGAAAGTCATAGTTTGTTTTATGTACGTCTTCCCATTATATGAAATGCCTTTTTTTCGTTTTATTTAAATAGTATATTTTTCCATAAAATAAAATAATTGATCATGTTCAATGGTAATTATCAAATGCTACTTGTTACTTATTTCAAATTCAATTATGGCTTGAAAGACATGCAGGTCTTTCATTTCTTCCAAGCTTGATAGAATCTCCGCGGATGTGGCAACCATTAATAATAATAATAATAATAATAGTGTATATTTATAGAGCGCACAATAAAAGGTTCACCGACCTCGAAGTAAGTGTAACTTTTAATAACGCGGATAAAATCAAGGAAATTGAAGATCAGAAGCTACCTGAAGTGAAGGATTCTACTCAGAAAATGCTGAAATCTTTGGAAAATAAAATAATTTCTCTTGAAATTTACAATCGGAAATCCAACCTCCTTTTCTATGGTCTCAATCAGGATGAAAATGAGAATGTGTATGACGTCTTGAAGGAGGCTTTTGTTACCCTTGGTCTTGACGACGCCCCGAATATTGCTATCGCCAACGCTCATCGACTACCACGACGAGAAGCAGGTGGCCAGACCAGCCAGCGCGGACCCATTCCCATCATTGCGTGATTCTGCTATATGAAAGATAGGAACGCCGTATTAGCTGCATTCGAGAGCCAGCAGAAGAACCGCGCAAAGGCAGCCGCTACACCAGGCAACGCCCAACCCCAACCACACCCCCACTCGCGGCTGACCGTTAGAACGGATCTTCCACCTTCCATGAAGAGTCGTCGCGCTTTCCTCGCCAAAGAAGCATATAAAATGCGTAAAGAACAAGGGCTTTCTACACGAATCTTCGTTAGAGGTACGGAAGTTTGCTTATACAGTCGAAGGAAAAAGGCACATCTAAGTGGACTGATTACAAGGACCAGTAGACTTTCAGCACTTTGCTTTTCACCAGTGAATACGGTACTGACTGTTGTCTTTTATTACTTTGTTATATTATATTATGCTATCATAACTACTGCAAAAGTATATTGTTGTGATCCTGTTTGACCTTAATCTTCTTTTTTTCTTTCATAAAAAAAAAAAGAGATACTAAATTTTAATATGCAAATCGTAGTTATTTGCATGCTTCAGCAGATATTTTATTTTCTCTAATCAAGCATTTTGAAAGTAAGGAACTGACTATTTCATGTTTTTTTTTTCATGTAAGTACTGTATTAAAGTCAATTCTCGTATAATATTGATAACTGTTTTCCACCAGTCAATACGGTACTGACTGTCTTTGTCATATTATACTGCTGCAAAAGTTTGAAGTTGTGATCCGATGTGATCTCTTAGTCTTATTTTCTTCTTTGATATAAAAAAAATGGAGATACTACATTGTAACATGCAACTCGTGGTTATTTGCATGCTTTAGTACTTGTTTTATTTTCTCAACTCGTACATTTTGAAAGTACGGAATTGACTATTTCATGTTTTATTCATGTAAGTGCAGTGTTAAAGTCAATTCTCGTATAATATTGATAACTGTTTCCACCAGTCAATACGGTACTGACTGTCTTTTATTGCTTTTTCATACTGTGCTAGTACAACTACTGCAAAAGTTTTGATGTTATCCGGTGTGATGGAGATACTATATTGTAACATGTAACTCGTAGTTATTTGCATGCTTTAGCAGATATTTTATTCTCTCTACTCATACATTTTGAAAGTAAGGAAATGTCTATTTCATGTTTTTTCATGTAAGTACTATACTATTGATAATATTTTAGAAATTCAGATGCTCCAATCTCTTGATCCAATTATTTTATCATTAATCATATTATTTATAATCTCAACCCTGACTTTTTGGGTTATGGCAGATACCTCATAGTCTGTTTGAATGCCTCTATTTGTTCAAGATTTCCAGATAGAAAGCATTTTAAGTTTTTTTATTTTATTAAGTTGCTCTATACCTTTTGATGGTTTTCATGTACCTCAACTGACCATCTTTATTAAACAACTGTTGTACATTAATAAGTGTTACTCGGAGATGTATGGATTTATCTATGGCTGATGATATTAATTCCATTACACGTCCAAATGTTAGATGTGAATATTATTTACCTGCTGAGTTCAAGACTAGATTTCAGAATAAAGGTCAATCACATAGTTTTTTGCATATGAATGCTCGCAGTCTGGCTAAGAATTTTGATGATGTACAGTTGCTCCTGGCTTCTCTTGATTGTTTATTTTCTGTTGTAGGTATTAGCGAAACCTGGCTCCATTCTTATTCACCTCCTTTGTATGACATTCCAAATTATTCGCTGCTACGCTGTGACAGATTGGAAGGGAGAGGGGGAGGAGTTGCTTTTTATGTCAATAATGCTTTGTCTTTTAAACTCCGCTCTGACCTCTCTTTCAGTCATAAGAGTGCGGAGTTGCTTTCCATCGAAATTGATTCTTGTCTTTCCGGAAAAAATGATGTAATTTGTATTTTATATAGACCCCCAAATACTAATAAGAAACTCTTTTTAGAGGAATTTGATAATCTGCTACACAAACTAAATCGTGAAAATAAAAATATTCATTTCATGGGGGATTTTAACATTGACTTGCTCTGTGACAACGACATTACTGATGATTTTAATACGCTATTAAATGTTCATTCTATGTTTTCTACAATTTCAAAACCGACGAGAATAGATGTGAATACCAGTACTCTAATTGATAACATATTTACCAATGTTTCTGATTATAATATTGAAGCAGGGCTTGTTTATTCTGAAATTTCAGATCATTTGCCCGTTTTCTTGCTCTTTTCCAATTGTATTGAAATTAAAATTAAAAAGAAAACGGTTGAAGTTCGTAAATTTACAGAAGATAATATTGCCAAGTTGAAATCTGATTTAATGTCGGAAACGTGGAGTGACGTCTTAATTTGCAATGAAATTGATATTGCGTATCAGAAATTTTTAGATACATTATTGAATTATTTGAATGTAGATATACCAAAAGTTCATATTAAATCTCGTAAAAACTTACCCAAACACCCTTGGATTACAAGAGCAATTCTGAAATCTATTAAACAAAGAAATAGGCTTTACAAAAAAAGCCTTTGTAATCCTACAGATGAAACGAAGCAAGAATATAGGCAATATAGAAATAAGCTAACACATATTATACGCACATCAAAAAAAATGTATTATACTAAACAGTTTGAACAGGCAAACGATTCTTCCTCCAAGTGGAAGATAGTAAATGATATTCTGAAAAGGGGAAATGTTTCTCATTCAACTGTATTTAGGCACGATGATGTTACTGTAAATGATCAACATGATATAGCAAATTGTTTCAATACTTATTTTTCAAACATAGGTGCTGAACAGGCCCTGAAAATTAAAGGGTGTAACGTAAATTTTCGTGATTTTCTCCTTGATTCCTCAGTAAATAGTATTTTCTTTAACCCCACAAATGCAGTTGAAGTAACGAGGATTGTTGCATCACTCAATTCTACTCATTCAACTGGACATGATGAGATGAATACGTATTTGTTAAAAAATATAATTGGTAGTATAATTAAACCCCTCGTTTTCATATTTAACATGTCTCTGTTCTCTGGTAGTTTTCCCTCAATAATGAAAATTTCGAAAGTAATACCTATCTATAAGAAAGGCGATGCAAGTTTATTTAGTAATTATCGGCCTATCTCAATACTCTCATGCTTTTCAAAAGTACTAGAACGACTTGTTTATGATAGATTGTATACCTTCTTGGCTGACAATAATTTACTTAACAATGATCAGTACGGATTCAGAAAATTTCATTCCACGGAATTTGCTATTGTAAAATTACATGATAGGGTATCATCTGCTTTAGCCAAACACGAACATGTCATAGGAGTTTTTATGGATTTAAGTAAAGCATTTGATACCCTTGATCATGACATACTTTTACACAAGCTTTACCATTATGGGATTCGCGGTGTATCATTAAACTGGTTTCGAAGTTATCTTTCTTGTAGAAGTCAATATACAATATTTAACAATGCCAATTCCACTATGTCCCCTGTTACGTGTGGTGTGCCCCAGGGCTCCATTTTAGGCCCGCTTCTTTTTTAAATTTATGTTAACGATATCTCCAATGTCTCTTCTTCATTACAATATATACTATTTGTGACCCGACGCCTCAAAACCTACAATAAGTCGCCAAAATTGTTATTTTTGTTTTATACATTTTCTGAAAGTACAGATTCTCACTTTCCTAGTTTACTCAATGATAACACCTTTAAATATCACATTTAAAATCAGTATATAACCAGCAATCGATAACTCCTATTCTGAGAAAATGGCCATTTAATAAGTTCGGAACAAAAGAGTGCTAAACCTTCGCTCTCTGTGTGCGCCCAAGTAAACTGGGTATTCAAATGACCATAGCAACCGGTATAAAGGGATTATTAGATTAGGATGAATTTTGGCACGCTGCTCCAGGAGGACCTATTCATTACTCACTCCAAAAGTCAATTTAATACCTTTAGAGATATAAAGTAGTAATTTGGCATTGAACGAAAGTATTACAAAAGTTCTCCAAACTTTCATTAGCTGGACAGGTGAAAAAAAGGAGTCATTTTAAAATGCCCCAAAAACATATTTCTAAGTCGAATTACGACTCACAAACTTAAAGGAGAATTAACCTCAAACAATAAAGACGATAGTGTTCAAAGGTGTTATTTATTCCTACTTGTTAGACTATATGGCTTCGCGTCAAAATATACGAGATCGATACGAATCAAGATTTTCTGAGCAAAATTTATCATCTGCTAGCAATATGTATCGTCTGCTAGCAATACATGGGGGCTGCCATTTTTTTATGTGTACAAGAAGATTTTCTTAATCCAAATGCCCAATTGCCTTTTTCAAAATTAAAAACCCATTTGAGATTAAAAATATAGAATAGATATGTCAATTTATTTTTAAACTGAAGATTTCCTTATATATTTCTGTTGAAAATCGATATTCGCTTAATATAAATCTATTTTCTACATACTGTGACGCAATGGACGGAGCAAATTAATTCAAATTTTATGGATGCTTCTTCCCTGAGCATCTATAGCGGCAAACTATGCATTCACCTGCTTTCGGATAATGGGACTTGAAAAGTCAGAATGCATGCTGCATATATTATGTTCTGCTCTGTTTGGCAAACCCAAGAAAACAGATTTTTGTTAAGCAAAACCAGACAATTTAAAAGTATCATTATAAAGATTTAATTTTTATAAATCATGTAAACACCCACTTTATATTTTTCGTCACATATGGGATTTTTGGTAATGAAGAAAATCAATTTAGGTCTTGGATTCAAAATATCTTCCTGACCGGAACATTTCTCAATGGTTCATGTACAAATCCAAATCAGCAAGAAAATGGCAGCCCCCATGTAAATGAGTAGGAGACGATACCGGGTGTTGGAATATCTTTATTTATACCCTTTTCTAATATCTTATTAGAAAATGATTTAGGCCAATAAGTATGAATATATTACACCTTTCAATATAAGTAAATTTGTACTCAGGGGTTAATTCTCCTTTAAGACATGATAGAATGATAATGAAACTACCCATTTCTAACAAAAACAGAAAATCGACTGATCCAAGCAAATTTATTATTTTGGGCTGTTTGCTACGTTGTGGTCCGTGCGAATTATTGTAGGTTTTGAGGCGGCGGGTCACATTTGCTAATATTTTTTGCTCTCATTCAAACTTAGATAATCTCATTGAAATACTGAATGCTGAATTACCGAAATTATCTAATTGGTTTAAATGCAATAAATTATCGTTGAATTTGGGTAAAACTAACTTCATTCACTTTAAAACTCGTGCTAAAACTGAACAAATTAATGTTTCATTAAAGATAGACAGTATTACTATTCAACAAAAGAAAATACCAAATTCCTAGGCATTTATATTGATGAGTGTCTGTCCTGGCATGAACACGTACGTGAACTCTCTAGAGCTTTGTCTTGTTATATTGGTGTTATGTACAAGCTGCAACCCTTTGTCCCTCCTCGTATTTTGTCCATTATTTACAACTCCTTTATTCATTCTCGTATCTCGTACTGTAACATTGTATGGGCCAATAATAAAGTAAACACTGATGTTATTTTGAGATTGCAAAAGAGAGCCATGAGACTTTGTTGCGGCTCCGGGTATTTTGAACACACTGACCCATTATTTTTTAAATTGAAGACTTTGAAAATAATTGATATTCATTTCATGCAAATTGCAGTGTTCATGTACCGACTAAATAAGAAGGAACTACCTTTATCATTTTGTAATGATTTTACTCTGAATAGAGACATTCATAATTACCCAACTAGACATTCTTCAGATTTTCATTTGTTTACGCCTAGAAGTGCCTTAGCCCACAGATCGATTAGATATGTAGGACCTGACATTTGGAATGTATTGCCAACTGACATAAGAAGCTGCAATAATCTTTTGTTATTTAAAAAGAAAGTAAAGGAATTACTGCTCTCCAAATATGTTGACTTTTGAGGTACACTGATGTTTATCCTTTCAAGTAGAAGTATATGCTATGTATTATTTTTTTTTGTAACCCTTTTATTTTCTTTTTACATTTGTAACTACAGAATGTCTTATTTTACGCCATGTTCACTATAAACAAAATAATTATCAGTTATATTATACCATAGGGATGTTGCGCTTCAAACATTCTTTGTTTATGCACTGTTCCTGCTATGCATATTTCAATGTAACTCACTGAATTTTGTAATTTGTAAATGACTATGTTGCATGGTGAAAAAATAAAACAAACAAACAAACAAACTTCATTGGAGACATACAGGGTAGATGAAATACAAAGACCCGAATCACAAATAAGAACTAGAACTGCAATCGTGTCAGAACGATGTGCACGCAATGTCGTCCATATCTTCTATTTTGAGAAGTTGAAAGGTGAAATATAAAGATATGCATGGTAAAACATGATATACGATAAGATGGCAGAAAATAATCCATGCTGATAAATTAGGAGATGATAGAATAATGAAAAAAAATAGCGTAAGGAAAGTTCAAATATAATGGTAACTAGAAAGGCCGTCAAAGGCGGCAGACCCACGCCTTAGCGGCACTACAGAGTAGTTGCAATACTATACTAACTATGGGGTCAAAACTACAAGGTTACGCAGATTTTTTTTTTATTATAATCAGTTTTATTCTTTTTCTCTCTTGAAACAAATTACAATCATGGTACAAACGACAATCATTGTTTGTTTTTTTTTAAAGATATTTTTGATTGTTTTCTCTCAAATCAAATTCATATACTGCAATTTTCATTTAACAAATTGTACAAATTATTTGAACAAATATTTTAACTAATTAATACAATTATACATCAAACATTGAAAGAATCTGAAAATAATGAAGAAAATTTTACTTGTATCTTACACATAAATATTGAAATACTGTAATGTCTTAAGGGATGAGAGAGAAAACCGAAAAGATAAAATTAGGTGCTGTTTATACGAAAAATTATATTTGTCCTTTAGCCTTTCAAAAATATGTGGTATTGTCAAGTTGCAATTCATAAAATTAGCATATATTTTTTTAGATACAATATCATTTATCGATATAACTCTTTTTCCGGATATAAACGATATTTCTTCTCGAAGAGAAGTATCATTATTATTCATATTCATGTTTCGTTTCCAGCTTACTGGAATCGTTTTATAAATTGTCTCTATCAATTGAAAATCATTAAAATTTAACCCCTGTCTTTGGAAGTATGAAAACGATCTTAAGTTTCCATCACAATCCATGATATGTTTCAATCTATAAATATTTTTTTCATATAATTTTTGGTCAAATATGCATTTTCCTTCAACTCGTATAAATTTATTGTTCAAAAATATCTCGTTTCCTTTAAATGTTTCTGATTTAAATCGAAAATCCCTTGTATCTATCCACACTTCTAATAAATTCATATAAAATTGCGGGAGTGAAACCTTCAACAATCAAAACAAGTAATCCTAAGAAAATATAAATTCTCCCCCAGATGTTTTGTAGC
The DNA here is from genome assembly GCA_025617745.1 of Heliocidaris erythrogramma. Lineage (NCBI taxonomy): Eukaryota > Metazoa > Echinodermata > Echinoidea > Camarodonta > Echinometridae > Heliocidaris > Heliocidaris erythrogramma. The sequence continues at coordinate 48,672,170 of CM046873.1, forward strand.
ATATTTGAAATATTGTTTCCATTCCATTGCATTATTTTCTTTTAGTCTTTTAATCCACATGACCCTCTGTGCCTTTATCAACCACTGAAAGTTCATCATTTTCAAGCCACCAAGGTGGTAATCTAAATACAGAGTACTTTTGTTAATTTTATTTCTCCCACCCCACAAAAATGCAAAAGCCAACTCATTAAGTTCCTCGTAAACCCATCCTGGGATTGGTGTGAGAGATGCCACATATATAAATTTTGAAAAAATAAACTGCTTTAATAACTGTATTTTGCCCATTAATGTTAAATCTCTTTGCCTCCACCAGTTCAACAATTACTTTATTTTACTTAATATTTCTTTATAGTTTAACTTTTCCTTTACTTCCACACCGAGAATCTTCACAAAATCTACTTTTGACCAAAAGAAATATTATATGATTTTCTTTGAGATGAACCTAATAATAAGACCTTGGTCTTCTCGTTATAAACTCCAAGCCCTGATACTTTTCTGAAATTTTCTAAAATTTGTATTACATTTTTGACCGAGTTCTCATCTCCAACAAAAATAGTCATATCGTCGGCATACATAACCTGCTTTACTTCTTCCTTTCCGAAGGTAATTCCTTTAATGTTGTTGTATCTTATGTTATGAGCTAATACTTCTATACATGAAATTAAAAAGATAGGGCGAAAGGGGGTCCCCTTGTCTTACTCCTCTTTCTATTTTAAAATAATTTGTCGAATCCCCTCCATTAAAAATACAGCTTTGGGTATTTGTATATAATATTTTGACCCACTTACGAAATTGCTGCCCAAAACCGAACGAAACCAATGTTTGATGTAAAAACATTGTGGGATATGGAATCATTCTTTTTCAAAGTCTATTGCCATCATATACCCAGGAATATTATTACGTAGCGTATCGTCTATTATTCTGATCGCTTCTCCTATATTCCTACCTTTAATAAACCCTATTTGATCTGATAGTATCACGCTATCCAACACCTCTTTAATTCGTTTAGCCAAAACTTTAGAAATGATCTTATAATCTATGTTCAGTAAGGATATGGGTCTATAATTTTTTACATAATGTGGATCTTTCCCTTCTTTAGCTAATAAGATAATAATGGCTTGTTTTTGTGATGCAGAAAGTTCCCCAGAAGCATAGGCTTCACTAAATGCTCCTATCATTACGTCCTTTATTTCAACCCAAAATGTGTAATAAAATTCAACTGTTAAACCATCATTACCAGGTGATTTATTTTGTTTCATTTCTTTTAATACCGAAAAACACTCCCCTTCTAGTATATCTCCTTCACAACTTTCAATATTTTCAGTTGTTAACGTTGGTAAATGTTTGAAAAAATCCTTGACTTGTTCCGTGTGTTCCCTAGAATAAAGATGGGTATAAAATGATTTTATTTGATTTAAAACTTCTTTATTATTTTCTGTAATTTCTCCGTTTACATTCACCAATTTTTTTATAGTACTTTTCTTTTTATTAGACTGTAATAACTGTTTAAAATACCTTGTATCTGTTTCTCCACTTTCGTACCACGACGCACGAGATCGAATTTTAATTCCTTCATTAATATAATCATAACTGTCTACGAGTTCTTTCCTTTTCTTTTCTATTTTTTAATTATTTCTTCATCTACACCATGAACGAAAGTACGTTCTAAATCTTCTAATTCCTTTTCAAGAGATTCTCTTTTCATTCTTTTTTCTTTCGCCAATTTTTTAGAAAAGGTTTTCGTAGAAAACATTATTTTCATTTTCAAATAATCTCATACAACCCTTCTATCGGCATCGAATTGTTTAATTCCTCTTTTAATCGAAGTATTTCCATTTTCATCTTATTAACATATTCTACATTACCACAAAGACTATTATTAAATTTCCAATATGATCCATTCTTTTTGTCCATTTCCTTTTCAGTTTTATCGTACAAAAACAAAAATATTGCTGAATGATCAGGAGCTATGGACAGTACAATGTTGCACCTAATAACAAAACTTGATCCAATGATCCAATCTGCTTTGCATGAACGGATTATTTTTGGTGAAAGTATATTGTCTTTTCAATGGATTTCTTTCCCTCCAAATGTCTATTAAATGTAACTTTTCCATGAAGTTTTCCACTTCTTTACTAAATCTGTAATGAAAATTTTGTCTAACTGTTCCGTTGTAGTCTAATTCAGAGTTCATAATCATATTAAAATCACCTCCCATTAGAACAGGATTATTAGAGCTATTAATTTTATTTAAATTTTTATGCAATTCTTTTAACAATTCTATTTGGTGATTTTCTTTGTCCCTAGTCGGAAAATATACATTGCACAAGACCATTCTATACCCTTGGATTTCACAATCAATCAGTATGTATCGTCCATTATCATCTTGCTTTATGTTTATAAGTTTAACGTCAAGTGAAGTCTTAATCAGAATAAGGGCTCCTCTGCTGTGGTTCGATCCATGACTATAGTAACATGACTCATCCCACATAGAACTCCATCTGTCCTCTATATCTTTTGTACTATATGTCTCTTGTAAAAAAATTACATCCCCTTTCTCTTTGCACCATGAAAATATTCTCCCCCTCTTAGCGCAATCTCTAATTCCTCTAACATTTAAGGAAACGAAATTACAGCTTAAACTCCTACCCATAAGGAAAGCATAAAAGATTAATTTCACCACTTATTCCGTAGAAAAAACATAAGCTACTTATAGGGAGAGCGAGGTTTAGATTTGCTAACAATTCCTTTATCAGGCTTATGTTTTCTAGTGTAACTGGAGTACTTTAAAATATTGTATTTATAAATTTCTTACTGAGTTGTTCCAAACGCGTTAACTTGCAGGGGTCAACCGATCATCACCAAAATCTAATCGATTCTTTCCTGTCACTATCCGAACATTCCCTGAAAATTTGGTGCAAATCCGTTCACCCGTTCTCTAGTTATCTTGTACACAAACAAAGAAAGAAAGAAACAAACAAACAAATAAACAAACAAACAAACATACGGAGCCCTTTACATAACCCTGCCGATTTTATCGGCGTGGGTAATAACGAAGAGGTAAAAGAAATATCCCTCTTCACCCAGCTTCAAATGGGTACCTGGCAATTGCTAGGGTAAATACAGGGCCCTCAGAAATAACAGCATTGAAACTGATGAGGTTTCCCTGGGTAAACAAAATCATTATTTTATTGTTATTACTTTAATGATGATGCTGATGATGACTAATGGTGATGATGATAATGGTGATGATGATAATGGTGATGATGATAATTATGGTGATGATGATAATGATTATGATGATGATGGTGATGATGATTATGGTGATGATGATAATGATTATGATGATGGTGATGATAATGGTGATGACAATAATGGTGATGATGATGATAATGATTATGATGATGGTGATGACAATGATGGTGATGATTATAATGGTGATGACAATGATGGTGATGACAATGATGTTGATGATTATAATGGTGAAGGCAATGATAATGGAGAAGACAATGATAATGGTTATGACGATGGTAATGATAATGGTGATGACAATGATAAAGGTTATGACGATGGTGATGATAATGGTGATGACAATGATAATGGTTATGATGGTGATGACAATGATGGTAATGAAGATAATGGTGATGACAATGATAATGGTTACGATGATGGTGATGATAATGGTGAGGCCAATGATAATGGTTACGATGATGGTGATGATGATAAGGGTGATGATAATAACGGTGATAATAATAATGATTATGATGATATAATGATGATCATCGTGATGTTATAGTAATTGTGATTATGATGATGATTATGATGATGATGATGAAAATGGTGATATAAGAATACAATCAAATGCCAAAGGCCTTTCCACAGGCTCCAGCGAAGGGCCTTCCACATTAATGACGCTTCGAGATTCTCTTAATTTTGCCTCAAAGATTGTGCCTGTACAATTTCAAGAAAGATAATTATAAAGATCGTTCCGGGGGCCAAAGTAGCCGGGAAACTAATTCGCCCCATAATAATAGACAATACGTGTAATGCATCGGCGGAAACTGTGCAGGATACGTATCATGACCCGGGGGGCGCTCTCGACCCAAAAAGCGGTGGGTATGTGCCGCCGGCAAGACAAAAAAGGGGGCCTTCGGAACGACCTTATCATGAAAAGGATGGTAGTCGGAACTACTAACATTTTTTTAAACGGGGGCTCTTTGAATCATATGAATATGATGCTACGACCATAACTTAAATCGCGATTCACTGACAATACCGTGTTTGGTATCCCTGAGAAGGGATTTGCATTGCGGTCATTTTAAGTTGACTTCCATTAGCGCGTCATTTAAAACCAGCAAATTGTTCAATGTTATGTAATGCAGGCAAAGTGAGGGTTTTCCGCAATAATTTTGCTATGACTTTATCATTTTCTACTAATTTCGCTGACAGTAATTATTGTTGTCAAATATAATTATATAATAAATATCAATTTATCATTTATCAACCTTCTAAGACGGCTCAGAAGCAGCTCCCCGGTCAAAATCTGTAAAGACTCCAAGGACACATTGTCTATTGTACCTGTAATATTTTTTTATGCTCTGTATTGGATAGAGTCAGTGATATACAAGCAGAATCGTACATTTCACTTCCATGGTACAAAACGGATAAGATACGTCCTTTATAAATCATCATCAAAACCTTCACTTATTTCCCAAAGGGGTACCAGAGATACATCTTTTCTAACGGGAAGTTTGGAAAACTGAGAGGTCGCTATTTATATCATGCGCGCTTATTTGTGCATGAAATTTAGCAGGGATAGGCTACGTGTAATGTTGCGACCTAGAGAAATAACAAATATGAGACAAAAATGAATTGATAAAAGAAAGTTAGAGGAATGTTTCATATTTGGGGAGTAAATACCGTATTTCAAGAAATGTAGCGTTTTTCAACATGGCCGATTACGGACTTAGATTTTATGGAGCAGGTCCCTGGGAACAATTTTTTTGCACTGGGTGTGCTGTGAGCAGCTTTTTTTTTATTCATTTGCATATCTAGGAATGAAGGCGCCCGGGGCAAACAATGAAGTTGCGCCACCCCCCCCCCCCCCCTTCAAAAAAAAAATGGAAAAAAATGGTCTAATGATCTCATTTTTCAAAGATGCTGTGTCTCTTCTCACTTGATGTCTTTTTTCTTTACTTTGCATAGGTGAATGTAAGATTTTGCTGCATCAAAAACCAAAAAATTTAAATTAAAAAAAAAAAAAATCGAGAGCACAATGACGTTTTGGCATGTTTGGTAACCCGGACAAATTAACATCAGTCTCATTTGACTTTAGATGATGAATAACACAATCGTTACAATTCAAAGCTGGATTTTTTTTTTTTTATCAAAATTGTAAGATCGACCGAAGTACCAGTGACAAAATGATTTAAGTTCCCCAGTACACATGACAGTAACTCCCTTATTGATAAAACAAGCACAACTGAAAAACTCTTTTGTGTTTTGGTTTATTTTTTAACATTGCTGTTGACAGATTAGCTTTCAATATTAAATAAGCCTAATCTTTCTTTCAAAGTCATCCTTTTAAAGTTAAATATTCCATAAATCTCATGCAAAATTTGAAGGAAACATTTAGGGGAATTAGAATGCGCTCCTGACTCTTATCGACAAGGTCACGAACGCACTTGACCATCATTCCCACACTATCGGCATATTCCTGGACTTCTCCAAGGCCTTTGACACTGTGAATCATGATATACTTTTACATAAATTGAATCACAATGGAATTAGAGGAAAGGCCTTGGAGTGGTTCAGGAATTACCTTACAAACAAGAAACAATTTGTAGTTATTAATAACTGTTCATCCACTTTAGGAGACATAACGTGCGGAGTACCACAAGGCTCCATATTAGGCCCGCTACTATTCATATTGTATATTAATGATTTTTATCTTTCATCCAGACTATTATCCTTTATACTCTTTGCTGATGACTCTAACATATTTTTTACCAATCATGATCCACACCTGCTCACAGAAATCGTCAACATTGAGTTAAAAAACGTAGCAATTTGGATAACAGAAAATAAACTTTCCCTTAACCTTGATAAAACCCATTTCATGATATTTAGTAAAAGTATTACTGCACTTCCAGAACCTATAATTCTCAACAACCATGTACTTACCCAGGTAACCAATACCAAATTTCTTGGTATTACAATTGATGACCGTCTTTCCTGGAAATCTCATGTTATTCAATTATGTAAGAAGGTATCACGTAACACCGGTGTCATTAACAAAATTAAACATTTTTTTTCCACAGCCCACCCTGCATGTATTATACTGCACTCTTGTCTTATCCCTTTTGAATTATGGTATACTCGCATGGGGCTACTCTATTAAACAAAATCTGAATAAAGTTATGTTACTACAAAAGAGGCTAATGAGAATCATTTGCAATAAAAACTATCGTTCTCAAAGTAACATTCTATTTTATAATAACAAGGTCCTAAAAATTGACAAATTATACTTGTACAATCTCGGTTGTCTTATGTACCAATTGAAAAAAAATCAGTTACCAGAAAATTTATTGCAAATATTTTTGAAAAATAATGAAGTACACAAATACCCCACGAGACAATCAAATATGCTACATCTACCAATGACCAGGACAGCTACTGCACAAAAGACTTTTATATATACCGGACCACAGTTCTGGAACTCCTTAAATAATACTATTAAATCAGCTCCCACCATTTTTTCATTTAAACGTAGACTAAAAAAATTCCTGCTGAATAGATATACATGTAACTGCTAAATGGTAAAAAAATAAGAGGGAAAATATCATTTCGAACCAAAAATTGAGCTGGAATGAAAAGAACATCATTGCAGAAAGGATTAAAATGTATAACGTCCCCCTCCTTCATCTTCCTTCTCTGTCTGTCTCTCTCTCTCTCTCTCTCTCTCTCTTTCTTCTCTCCTACTGAAGTCATCGCCTGTTATCATTTCCAATATATTTATTTGTACACATATACCCCTGTCACAATTATTCTGTTTTGTAGTGTAAGGGGGGGGGGGGGATAGTGCAAAGTATATATATTTAGTAATTATTTCCATAAACTTAGAGCATTTATAAATATATTTTTTCTCACAAAGGGGTCTATAAAATACAAGCTGTGCTTTTTAATAGACTCCTCCACTTTTGTTTCTTTACTATGCCTGATATCACCGAAATTATGATAGTATTATTATTTCAAAAATTTTCCATTTATGTAAACACTTTTTATCGTAATTTTGTTTGATATTATGTAATATAAATTTGTGTATATGTAAAACACTGAAAAAACATGTGGAAAAATAAAGAAACCTTGAAACCTTGAAACCTTAGAATGAGAATATAATTTAAAATGTAGTGTACCATTCCTACTTTTCAGTTGTGCATTAAAGGGAAAGTCCACCTGATATTAAGTTGATTTTAAAAGAAGCCGAAAAATAAAGAGCCAGATCAATGAAAGTTTGAGCAAAATCGGATAATCAATCAAACACAAATTGGTAACTCTGTGACATATCTTGCGAAAAAAAAAAATCATATATTATAATTTTCTTTGTTTTTGATAAGGGAATAGATTTGCATTATACAAGTGAGATGATTATATCTAGGGTAAATATAGGATAAAAATATTTTCTTTAGATAAAATGGAAATTAATGGGTTTTTTCAGTACAGAACACAGGGGAAATGGGAAAGGAGGTCGCAAGATACGTCTCAGAGTTGCCTACTTGTGATAAATTCCTAACTTTAATATTGATTATCGGACTTTACTAAAACTTTCAAATTGAATATCTGGAAGGACTATCCCTTTAACTATTTGTAATGAAAGTGGTTTTAAAGTTTACTTTTTCACTCTTTTTGATAGTCAAATTAGAAATCATGAATAATTCATTTTGTCAACCAAGCATTTGCATATGAGGTCATAAGGTCTGGTCAGTCATTTTAACATGTATGTACATATGCTTAATTACTGTGACCTTAGGTGACCTTGAGTAAGTATATTTTTGTTATAGCGCCAACTAGTGGCCATCAAATGATGGTAGAGCAGTAAGGATGGAAGACTGTTTTTGAGCTAAAGAAATCTTTTTGTATTCAGAGCATCCTGATTCAAGGTTGCTTTTTAGAGTCAAGTATGGAGGCAAAGAGGTTAGTTGATACATTCATTTTATTATTATTGTAAATTATAAAACTATAAGCTCAAAAGAAGTCGGTTTAATCTTGTTTTGGCCCATTGAACATTGCAAGTCAATTCAGTAATGTACATTATGTATGTGTATAAATGCAATGCATTTGCCATAGTCTGTGTTCAGTACATGTATACATTACAAAATGGCTACCTGGTATTTTAGCCTATAAAAGGTATAAGCACTTGTAAGAATGCAATAAGCTAAGTTGACATCTTGTATAAGAATATACGATAATTAAGTGACAAGATATTTGAGCTAAATTTGATTTTATGATAAATGTGAATCTTAGTGCTTGATAAGTCTATGTAAATTACGAAACTTGATTATATGATTGGTTATTTAATTGCACACTCAGGACAAGTCATGATATAATCAAGGTCATTTGAAATTTATGAAAGTATACTGCAATATTAGCAGAGGGTATTTGTACACTTATTCATGTCAGTTTTTACCACATTTTATACATGTACCCTTTGCATTATTTTACTTGTAGCCCAGTCATCTATAGGGTCTAATACTTTGAATTCAAAAGGTTGGGTTTATTATAACAACATTTAATCTAGTAATAGATATGAAACAATAGTGCAATGTACTATGGGCTTACAGTTAATCAGAGTATGAGTGTACAGTTAGTGTTTGAAAGCAAAATAATTACACTTTTAGAATGAAGGCTTTAAGTACGGAGTTTTTACGGACAGTTTTTTCTTTATAATAGTTAAAAAGATCACATTTATCGAAAGTATAATTAGATGCAATATACATGTATTTTTGTACTTATGATCTTTTCATTATACATTTAACCTACAGTTTTCACGGAATATTATGGAGTTTTCATGACTACGGAATGGAATTAAGGGACTTTGTTTTGTATTTGTGAAAGCATCAAAGTCACAACGATCCATATACAATTAAAGAAACGATTGAACTTCATATTTCCTGTTGAAACCTTTGTTTATTTTGCGTCGAACTCAACTACAGTTACACTATTGACCTATAGAATGCGAGGTAAAATTCATTGAGGTTACTTTTATACTTTCAAGCCATACACAAAAACATTGTTGTAGATGATTGGTACACTTTAATTAACCGGCCAACATCGCTAATGTACCCAGTCGCCATTAAAACCGCCGAGCTGACTGAAAATGAACGCTATTGGTAATGAGCTGAGCGTGCGAGCTCCGCGTGTCATCACGTCACGCTTGACCGACGTGACCGCATGCACAATTGATTTTGATTCGTGCGTATAAAGGTGTGTTTGTGTGTGTGTGTTTGGGGGGGGGGGGGGTTCTCCTTTTGTGCCGCCCAGATTTGCGTTTACATGCTCTACCCGTCCGACTCTATAAAATGAGAGTAATATTTTTGAGGGGGTTGAGTAAAAAATGGGGCCTGGAGATTTTGCTGGATTCAAAAAGAAAAAAAAAAAACGAAAAGCAATTTGCTACTCTATCTTGACTTATTAACACTACTTTTCTCTCTCTCTCTCCCTTTCCACTCTCAATTTGTTGCTAGCATTAGTCGTCAATCATTCAATCAATGATTAACTTAAAATTTACAATTTACCAAAGTTTTTTGTCTTGTCCGCCGTGGAAATCGAACCCAGTACCTCACGATCCGCAGACCAGCGTCGTAGTAATCGCGCCGCAAAGGCGAGTTGGAAGCTAAACGCACTTCTGGTCTTAAATATGTTGCAATAAAAGTTGGCGTATTTTTGACGGAATTTGGCTTTAAATAGACAAACTTGCGGAGTGGTAATGCCATCGGCACACTGTGTTATCGCCGCTCCTAATTGTAACCCCAAACAAGTTTTTCATATGCATTAATATTTCAGGAAATTGTTGGTTTGGACATAATGGTAGTAGCTGTTGTTTAACAATATTACATGATTAACAAACTTAACCAAATAGTAGAGGCAACAAATAAAAACATGTACATCCCTTCTTCCTCTTCTTCATTATTCCCCCTTACGTAAAGAATAGAAAGAAGAAATTTTAACGGAATAAAGCAATGTTATATCACTGTGAATAATATTGCTTTATTCCAACCCGAAAGTTTGGGTAAATTCATACCCCAAAGTTTGGGAATATATTATTTTGACAGTTTATGATATCTAAATTATTAGCTTATTCCGTTAAAACACACTTTTTCTTGAATTTTTCTTGTTATAAAGCCACAGAAAGCCCCTTTTCCCGCCCTCCGGGCCAATACGTTATTAAAATCGTTATATCTTGAGGGATCATCACTCAAGTTCAAGTTCAAGTTTATTAATTCTATTAAGAACAAACATACAAATATATACATTCAACATAAATACAAACAGTTCAATTATATTCATCTATATTAAGTAAACAATAATCAAAATACATGGGCATAAGAACATAAGATTGTTAAACTGTGAGAATTGAAGAAATGGAAAAAGGAGCACCTGTAGGAAGCTTGGAAAGCTTGTAAATACCAGGTGTCCAAATTAAAACAAATTAGAAACAAATATAATTTTAACATAGTAATATGGCGCATGTATTTTGACACCTTACCCCCGGTCCCCTATCTCTCTCGTATTGATTGGTTTTTGAAAACGATACAATTCAAAAGGACAACAGATATATTTTAACATGTTTCTTTAAAGTGTTCAAGAAAGTATATTCTACAGTGGATGGTGGCAGAGAATTCCATTACTGTAAGCCCTGTATATCTTACTGAGTGCTCCATATACTGTTTATCAATATTCCAATATTGATGTATACCTCCTATGCAATAAAGAATGCTACAAAACAAAAAATACCTTAATGTACCCAAACTTTTACTCCTTCACCGTAATTCCCAACAAAAGAAAACCCCTTTACCCGTCCTGCGGGCCAAAATGATATTAACAGCGAAGAGGGGGTTTGCAATGCTTGAGGGGGATTACGGTGAAGAAGTAAGAGTAGCAAAGAGAGTGTTGATATTTTAACGGAATAAAGCGATATTTTAGGTATGACGAGGAGTCAAATATATGAAAAAAGAGTTTTCTTTGGGGGTTTTAAAGCAGCGAAGTGGGGGTTTGAAATGCTTGAAGGAGGATTACGGTGAAGAAGTAAAAGTTTGGGTACATTAAAGTCCTAGTAATAGGAGTGATGATCCCTCAAGATATAACGATGTTAATATCGTTTTGGCCCGGAGGGCGGGAAAAGGGGTTTTCTTTTTGGGGGTTTTAAAGCAGCGAAGAGGGGGTTTGAAATGCTTGAGGGGGGATTACGGTGAAGAAGTAACAGTTTGGGTACATTAAGGTCCTAGAAATAGGAGTGATGATCCCTCAAGATATAACGATTTTAACATCGTAAAAGTTTGGGTACATTACGGTGCTAGTATAAGAGTGATGATCCCTCAAGATATAACGATGTTAATATCGTTTTGGCCCGGAGGGCGGGAAAAGGGGTTTTCTTTTGGGGGTTTTAAAGCAGCGAAGAGGGGGTTTGAAATGCTTGAGGGGGGATTACGGTGAAGAAGTAAAAGTTTGGGTACATTAAGGTCCTAGAAATAGTAGTGATGATCCCTCAAGATATAACGATTTTAACATCGTAAAAGTTTGGGTACATAACGGTGCTAGTATAAGAGTGATGATCCCTCAAGATATAACGATGTTAATATCGTTTTGGCCCGGAGGGCGGGAAAAGGGGTTTTCTTTTGGGGGTTTTAAAGCAGCGAAGAGGGGGTTTGAAATACTTGAGGGGGATTACGGTGAAGAAGTAAAAGTTTGGGTACGTTAAAGTCCTAGTAATAGGAGTGATGATCCCTCAAGATATCACGATTTTAATATCGTTTTGGCGCGGAGGGCGGGAAAAGGGGTTTTCTTTGGGGGTTTTTAAAGCAGC
>CM046873.1:48689251-48706185 GCA_025617745.1 Heliocidaris erythrogramma
AGAGCGTGAGAGAGCGTGAGAGAGCGTGAGGAAGCTTGCCAAGCGTAACAAATCCTAACAAATCGTCTCAATTCTTGGAAAGCGTGAGAGTCCTTCATGAAAGCGAAACAAAGCGTAACAAAGCGTGTCAGATCTTGATGAAAGCGTCTGACCTCGTGTCAGATCTTCATGCCAGATCGTAGCAAATCTTGAGACATCTTAACAAAGCGTGTCAAGTGGTGACAGACCGTGAAGACTGGGGTCCCCGCTTTGAACCAAGCTCTGTTAAAGACCTCAGCCTGACCCAAAACAACTATATATTGACGTAAAGCTTATTAAAAAAAGAATATAATTACCCTGGTTATTCATAAATTTTCGTCTCCGTTTATCCATAAAAAATAAAAAAGATAATTTTTTGCTCCGCCCCCTCCCTATGACGTAACACTGCAGGGGGTCGCTAGACGTGTGACGACATGTCATGTATACATCTCCGAGTGCGTCTACACGATATGTCGTCATCAAATTTTCACCCCCCGCAAAGTAGCGTTCCTCAGAGACGGGGCCCAAACCACCGGGGCTCAACATTCGGGACGCTGTTACTCATTCCACAGGAAACGGAATCTCATGAAGTTGGTTTCAATTTGTTCAGAAAATATATAGCTCCCCGTGGATGAATAAAGGGTATATTTCAAAATTCGGTCAGGCTGAGGTCTTTAAGCTTTCCTACGCTTTGAGTCAAGCTTTGCTGAGCTTTGTTACGCTTTGTTAAGCTTTGATACGCTCTCGGCGCTTTAATCAATTCGTGACAGAGCGCCCGAAATTTTTAAACAGTTTAAAAAATTTTGGCGCTCTTGCCGAACGTCCCGCTTTGCTCCAAGCTTTTCCACGATCTATTACGACCCTGACGCTTTAATCAAGCTTTGTTACGCTTCGGTGCCGCTTTGCAAGCGCCGTTGGTGTGAACTAGGTTTAAGCGAGAATCGAACTCGCAGACTTTCGTTTAGCAACTGAACGGTGTTATCCACTCGGCTACAAAACCTGCATATATCACGGGAGGGAGATCTTTGTATTAATACATAAAATCAGTGAATGTGCGGCGCACGGTCGGTACAATAGAACATCGCGCAGTGTCCGCAGTGCAGCAGTGCGTGGAAGCAAGTGAACTGTGTGTGCGCTCACTACTATACTGGGGCTAGTGTGTCCGTCTGCTTTTTTTCAGTTGGCTTGTTGGTATTAATGGCGGCTGGGCATATTAACCATAATGGCCAATTAACCCGACATTTTTTAGCAGATCATTCCATACAGCCCTGGAAAAAAATATTAGACCAAGCTTCTGTAATAAAGGTACTATAATATGCATGCAAACTGATGAAAATGATTTCTCTTTATATTTCATTGAATGAATAATTAATTCCAGCAACTGTACCTTGCTTTTATGATATTATGGTATTTCCCCCTTACCACGAATATAACATTTCCAGTAACCATTTTGGGTCTAATAATTGTTTCCATGTCTGTATATCTAATGCAAAATATTGGGGAAACATTTAGGAAAATTAGAATAAAGATGTAATTGTTAGTAAATTGAACTATCCATTCTTCTCAGTTTGGCATTTGCAGTATAATGGCATAATTACGCAAAAATATACCATGAACTTGCCTGGAGATATTTACACATGTAATTGAAAGAACAGTATCAGCCTAGTTTTATGCTCCTATTCAGTTTGCCAACTTTCACTTTAAGCTGATTAGAATCACATCTTGCTAGTTAATCTATAAAGAAAGCGAATTTCGACAACAAGTGCCTTTTTTTTGAGAGTGTAAGAAATTAGTTTGTATTCAACCGTTTTATAAAAAGGCTTTCTACTCTGAGTTTTGGTATCTACGACAATATCGGAAATCCTTCTGAAAGCACTTTGTGTATAAAGGAATATTTTTGAAAGATAATGAAAAAAGTAAGGATGATTCACAGCATTTAGTTAGCACCAAATTTCTGTTAAAACATCCAAAGGTGCAGGCTCCTAAAGAGAGTATTTTCTCCTCTGCTGTAATAGATGAGTTTTGAGGCCTGATGTAGTAAAGTAAAGTAATACTTCTATTGTGTTTATTGCTTTCATTCTATCTTGATAACAATTGAAGTCAAAGTTTTCCATGGGCATATTTTCACATATATGTGTATCAGCCTGATACATTTGAAACAGGTTGAGAAAAAATGAGATAAAAGCAAAGAGATAAAAGTTGTTCAATTTGTAAAAGAGATGGGATTTGTGTGAGCGGTGAGAGCCAATACTCGATATAAACTTTCTCATTCGTTTCCATTACCAGACTGAACAAAATCAATTGGTCTTGAAGATTTAACCTTTGTATTTCATAGCTCAAAAATGGCTGATCCAGTAAAATGTATTAATGTAATGCACTTAAGCTTTTTGTAATCTGCGCAAAATATTATGTACAAGTTGCTTTAAATTTTGATTAGTTGTGCAACAAATGTTGGCATCACAAAAAATACGTGACATCCTTAAGTCATTAAATTTCAGAATATAGTTGAAATAAACAAACAAATCTATGATGGCAAAAACAATCCCGGATACATACATGTAATTCTTCACACAATATACGCAAGTATAGAGTGGAGAGTATAGAATGGAGCTTGTGAAATGAAGATGCATTCCAACGTGTTATGTAATGATGCAATCTCCAGCAACAGCCTCAGATCTCACTGGGAGGCAGGCAGCCACCTCTGATAGTGAATGTGAATCACCGTTACCATGACGATCCCTCTCAGAGCTAAGCTCCTTCAATAAGCACAATATAAATGCTTAGCCATTCGCATATGTACCGGTTCTGATCTCCGAGACGACACAGAGCCTTTATTTGTTAAATTGAAGTGCTTGAGAGTCGATGGTATAAATTACCTGCAAACCGCCTTTTTCATGCTTCGTTTTAATGCCAAACTTTTGCCTAACTCATTTTCTTCTATGTTTCAGCCTAACATCACCATTCACTCCTATCCCACAAGGCAGGCATCAAACATACCCCCGCCCCATTATGATAACCCATAGGCCATACCCAAGTTCATATGTCACTATAATAACCCACTCCGTACTTAAGAATGACCAGCTGTTCGTCAGGCTGAGAGTTAATCACTTGTAGGCCCCAGTATACAGGAGGGCAGAAATGCCTAACTCTGTGAGTTAGAGCGTAACAATATGCAAGGATGAAGCTTGTAGCATCATGATGCAAGTATAGAAAAACAGAGAATGGAACT
The DNA here is from genome assembly GCA_025617745.1 of Heliocidaris erythrogramma. NCBI lineage: Eukaryota > Metazoa > Echinodermata > Echinoidea > Camarodonta > Echinometridae > Heliocidaris > Heliocidaris erythrogramma. The sequence continues at coordinate 48,692,499 of CM046873.1, forward strand.
TGTGAAATGAAGATGCATTCCAATGTGTTATGTAATGATGCAATCTCCAGCAACAGCAATTTGACCTCAGATCTCACTGGGAGGCAGGCAGCCACCTCTGAAAGTGAATGTCAATCACTGTTACCATGACGATCCCTCTCAGAGCCAAGCTCCTTCAATAAGCACAATACAAATGCTTAGCCATTCGCATATGTACCAGTTCTGATCCCCGAGAGGACACAAAGCCTTTATTTGCTAAATTGAAGTGCTTTAAGGTCGATGGTACAAATTACCTGCAAACCTTTTTTCATGTTTCGTTTTAATGCCAAACTTTTGCCTAACTCATTTTCTTCTATGTTTCAGCCAAACATCTCCATTCACACCTATCCCACAAGGCAGGCATCAAACATACCCCGCACTGCGTTAGCACATAAATCAATCAAAATATCCGTTTAAAATTGCAATTAGGGTCTGTGCCCCGCAGACTACATCCCCGGCTGTTCCAAAGACACATCGATGTGGTTATCACAACTATGGGGCGCCAAGTGTAAAGCCACGTATTCCGTCCAAGTTTACACAATTTCGTACGAAATTTTTTACAAAATGCAATTCCGTACACGAAATACTTTTTCGTTGGTTCGTCATGTAATTGCGTTCACAAAATTAATTTCGTAACCACGAAATACAGTTTCGCGGTACGAAATCCATTTCGTTGCAACGAAATGACTTTTGGGACCGAACGAAAATTATTTCGTCGCGACGAAATAAATTTCGTGTACACAAAATTGCTTTCGTTGAACGAAATCCATTATGTGTGCAACTTAACGCAATTCCGTACACGAAATTTATTTCGTTCGGTACGGAATACATTTCGTTGCCACGAAATAACTTTTGTGTACACGAAATTGATTTCGTTCGGTACGGAATACATTTCGTTGCGACGAAATAACTTTTGTGTACACGAAATTGATTTCGTTCGGTCCCAAAAGTCATTTCGTTGCAACGAAATGGATTTCGTGTACGCAATTTACATTTCGTACCGCGAAACTGTATTTCGTGGTTACGAAATTAATTTTGTGAACGCAATTACATGACGAACCAACGAAAAAATATTTCGTGTACGCAATTGCATTTTGTAAAAAATTTCGTACGAAATTGTGTAAACTTGGACGGAATACGTGGCTTTACACTTGGCGCCCCATACACAACGCATCGATGTTCTCCTCCGTAGAAGGAAGTTTGCCTGTCCGAGCTAGTGTTGCTTTCGAGACACACGAAAGTAAACAGCGCATTATTCGTTGATAAGATAGTTTAGACGACATCGCCAGGTTAAAAAACACACATCGATGATTCTTTACAACGCTGCTCTAGAGCATGTACCACAGCTGCTCGACCAATATGGTAGCTGAGCTACGTTTTTTCTCAAGAAACAATGACTTCCTGATAAAGTGTAGAATTAGGGTCTGTGCTCCAGACTACATCGCCAGCGCTACCAAAGACACATCGATGTGGTTATCACAACGAATCGATGATCTCCTTCGTAGAAGGCATGAACCCCTACCAAACAACCAATGTTGTTAGCTAGCTTATGCTGCGTTTACATCATGTTCCCGGCAGCCCCGGCAGCCCCGTTTGCCTGAAACGTAGAGGGACTTGGGAGTTTGGCAAGTTTTTCCTCCATATTCACGCTTTGTTGGGTCGTGCTAAGTTTTCTCAAGGACTATCAAGGTATCCTTGACGGGGCGTAGGTGGACGGGCCTGCTGAGTCCCGGAGGTTCAAAGGCGTGGTACGGTTCGGCCCGAGGTCTGCCACGGACGTCAGAACCTTCCCTCTCGTTCTGTCACGTTTTGATGGGGTCCCTTACGTTTACCACGTTCTGTTCAAGGTCTAACACGTTTTATACGTTTTGCCAAGGCTTTCTACGGATGAAACGTGGATGCCGGTGAGCTAAAGCGCAGTTTTGTGCTCGTGGGGGTATAATAGGAAGGCCTATCAAATACAAACAATGCAGACAACATGAATCACGAAGATGAAGATGATTTTGTGTTTGCATGTTTGCTGGGTGCATGTGTCCACTCTTTGGTCAATGTGCATCGGGCAGGAAGAAGGCGGCGGATTACAAACAAAAAAAAAACAATTAAAATTGTATGCAACCCGGTTTACTTCATGAAGTTATCACTATATCTGTTTAAGACTCAAAACAGGTGCTTAAACCCCAATGCCCATCTTTTGACCGAGAATATCAGTAATTTCAATCCTGTTGCTTGTAAGAGTAAACACTTAATTGTCTTTTCTTATAGTAAACGCTTTTTTAGTAAATAATTTTATTAAACAATACCTGATCAGCTAATATAGTGCACCGAGCTGTATACTTGTAAAGATTAAAGAGGTTTGATTTTATTCTTACCTCACAATTTGGTCTTCTCTCTTGGTGTTGTAGATGAAATGTGTCGTATATTGTTCCCCTGCCGTGCCCGGCATTTTTTCGTCCTCTCAGACCGCGCTAACCGTTCCAGGCCGTTATAGAACGTAATGCGCCGTATCGCGCAGGGCCTGTAAGCCGTCAGGCGCCGTTGGGCGTCGTGGTTGAACGCAACGAAACGGTACCATACAACCTGGATAATGTTAAGAACCTTGACAAAACGCAGCAGAACGTACCAGACCCTTAAATGACCGTCCGGTGCCGGGAATTCACATTTCAGACGTTCCATTACGGACGGCCCCCAAGTTTTCTTACGGCCTGTTACGGGCTGAAACGTTGAGTTAATTGCGTTTATCCCGCTTTTCTGCGGCTCACTAAGTTTCCCATTTTGCGCCGTGATTGCCGTGGCAATTTTTTTTTTCTGCACAAATACACTGTCGATCTTTTGATCTCTCGAAGAATTCTTCGATGGATCATTTGTCCGCTGTTTTGCGTCATTTGAGACCTCCCCTCCAATTACAGAAACTGCACACTGGTTTGTTCCGTGAATATTCCGTTATATTTATGGATAGAGGGAGGCCAGGGAAAGAGAGAGAGGGAAAAAAAAAGAGAGTTGGTGAGGAAGAGAGAAAGAAACGAGGAGGGAGAGAGAGAGAGACAAATAAAACTGGACGTGCCATAGGAGAAACTGAGAGGGAGAGAGAGAAAGAGAGAGAGATACATGCACGTTGAAGAGGAACTAAGACGGAGAGACAGGGAGGGGAGAAAGAAAAGGAGATAAATGCTCTTGAGAGAGAATCTGGAAGAGAGAAAGAGATAGTCCATGGGCCAGAAACCGAAAAGGTCCCCCCCCCCCCTTATGCACAATTTTAAATGATGATTTTCTGTTAGCTAGGACCCTCAGCTCTCAGAATCTGCTTGTTTGCCATAAAGTTGGTGGTGGGTGTGGCCACCAGGGCCGTTACCATGGTAACGGATCAAGAAAAATATGAATTTTAGGAAAAGTCATATAATTCCAATTCACGAATCTAAAAAAAACTTGGTAAGCATCCTTGTATATGTATTTTAAGGTGCCAAATCGATTGCAACCATAATCAGAGCCATATAAAGTCATGGGCGTGTCCAAAAATGGCTGTTACTATGGAAACGGTACCATAAAAAGCGGGTATTTTTGACAACTTTCTAAACTTATAAAATGAAATAGCCAAAAAGGTGTATGCACAAGCCTAAAGTATGTTTTTCTATTAGCTAGGACCCTCAGCTATCATAATCTGCCTATTTCATGTACAGTTGGTGGTGGGTGTGGCCTGTAGGACCGTTACTATGGTAACATATCAAAAATACTGGATTCTTAGAAAATACTGCATCTTTGTAATTCAATAGCTATAAAATATATGGTAAGTATCCTAGTATGTGTATTTCAAGCTGCCTGATAGATTGCAATCACAATCTGAGCCATTTAAAGTCATGGGTGTGTCAAACAAGGCCGTTGCTATGGAAACGGTCCAACAAAAATCTGTTATTTGTGAAAAAATCTATAACTAACCATTACAAAATAGAAAGAAAAAAGTGTCTGCACAGTCTTTGATAATGTTTTTATATTAGTTATGACCCTCAGCTATCATAATTTGCTTGTTTGACATCAAGGTGGTGGTGGGCGTGGCCGCTAGGGCCGTTACCATGGTAACACATAGCGAAATACTGGAATTTAGAAAATACCGTATATTGGTCATTTAGCAGCATAAAATATATGGTAAGGCCTCTAATATATGTATTTCAAGCTTCCCCACTGATTCCAACCACAATCCGAGTCATTTGAAGTCATGGGCGTGTAAAAAAGGGCTGTTGCTATGGAAACGCTCCCACAAAATGCTGATATTTGTGGAAAATATCTATGATTTATCAATACCAAATAGAAAACAACTGTCTGCACAATCTTAAATAATGTTTTTCTGTTAGCTAGGACCTTCAGCCCTCATATTCTCCCTATTTTACATAAAGTTGGTAGTGGGCGTGACCACTAGGGTTGTTACCATGGTAACACACCAAGGAATTGAATTTTAGAAAATACTATATATCTGTAATTCAACATCACAAAAACAAATTGTACCCATATAACTATATGTATTTTGGGGTGCCCGTTTGATTGCAAGTAGAATCAGAGTCATTGGAAGTCACCGTCATGTCAAAACATGGCTGTTGCTATGGAAACAGTATGATAAAAATTGAAAATTTCAACACAAGACAAAGAACAAGTGTATGTACAGCCTAAAATGGTGTTTATCTGTCAGCTATCATAATCGAAAGCTTCCTAGTAGCCACAAAGTTGGTTGTGGGTGAGACTTTTAAGGTACCTACCATGGTAAGGCACCAAAAAACAAGAGTTTTAGAATAATAAATAATAATAAATGTATCTTACTTACCCAGGATAACCACATCAGTAATACTATCATTGCCTTGTACACATTTCATACATCTGGGTCAAGCAAAACAAATGTGGGCAAAACATCTTGCCGAGGGATGTAAGCACCGATCAAGGATCGAATCCAAGAGCTCTCGTATGAGAGTGAAAGGCTTTCACCAATATACCACAGTGCTTCCACCATGTATTTGTAATGTAACGAAGTACAATGTAGGCATCTAATTATACACAATTGAAGCTGCGCCTTTAATTGCAATCAAAAGCCGGATTAGTTTAGGTCAGTCATATAAAAATATGCCGTTGCTAAAGGAAAAGAATGATAAGAAAGCTAATATTGATTTTTAAGAAAGGGATATTTATGTATCTAAATAATGAATTATAAACAAGTGCAACTGTCCTATTGGTTCAAATCCAGATCAAGGCCTCATCAATCAAGATCATGCCTGGTAGGACACTTGCTATGACAAACGAAGATGCAAATGTTCAAATAGATATGCAAGGCTTCTGAAAATTCACTGTATTTAAAAGCCAATTCATATTGAAAAGGTAGCACTATACTTAGAGATACTCTCATCTACTGTGTTGTCGCATTACAGTATTAACTTTGACCACTTGGTAGGTGTTGTACTGTGGCTGTGAGCACCAAAAGCATATCTTTAAAATATTGGCATTTCAGAAAGTGGCATTGTTTTAGTTTAACATTATTTTAAAACAATATAACAGTATAGACATGCTAGATATCTCTATTGCAAGCAGCCTGAATGATTGCATTGAAAATGTTAATCATTTATTCCCAATGATCATATCCAAATATGGTCGCTGCTAAGGCAGATTATGATCGAGAAACCTATATTTAGAAAATAGTGGCATATTTCTGTGATTTCACAACACGAAAGATAATGTTAGTGATGATATATTTTTATAAAGTTAATTTCTGACTGTACTGCTAACTGCAATTAATGTGTCGGTTTTGAGTTCACGGTCATCTGTGAAATGATAACTGAGGTACATAAGTGTCCACACCCAGTTGACATGAGTGAGAGCTACTTGTATTCCACTTTGCCCCTTCAAGGAGTTCTATAAATGGATGTCATTAGGAATCAGAAGTTAGAGAGCATCCTTGGGATAGAGGTACGGAACATTTTCAGCAGAATTCCTCTTGCAGCAACACCCACTACTTTGGATGAGGTTGAGGATTACCCATCCATCAGAGTTATCATGAAGAACAGATACAATAAGGCATTGGCAGACTTCAGAATTACATACCAAACTATACTAAGTAAATTTGAATTCCCTCTAGGGTGAAGTGAGGATTCACTCATCTTCATCCTAACCATAGAGACATTACTCAAGTATTGCAAAAGTGTATTCTCTTCTAACTTAGCGGTGGAGGTATAGATGACACCTATATCTCCATCCTGAGTTCTGACTTTATTCTGCCAAACCAAACCGGGGGAGGGTTGGATAATCTCCTCATCATGACCTTCTTAGCATGTGATTCAAGCCAGATAAGAGTGCCTCTCCATATCAGACCTGTAAGAAAGTCAACCAAGCTTTAATAAGAGAATACTCAGTTCAAGTAAGGCTGCAGAACGCCTTAAAGCTATAAAAGATAGATATACAAACCCGCTGGTGTTCACTAATTTCACAATATTATGGACTTAGCCACTGAACTCTGCCAAAAATATACCCCATCCTTTATCCAACCATGCTTAAGGCAAGATAGTATTAGAGGAACAATTTCATAAACTATTGGTCATATCTCCTCTAAAGCCAAAAGAACTGCAGCTTACCTGTAAAGGGCAACCAATATGTAAACTTATAGGTCTTATGGTCCCCAACACATCAAGTCCATGGCTAATATACATGTACCCCAATCATGCAAGTCATGAGAATGCTGAGCTGCAATTGCACCACAGGCCTTCTCAGTGACACTTTTGAATACCTTCTAGCAAATATAAAAAACTCCAGGCAGGTATCAACACTTTAATCCTGGACTTGATCTATGATGAGGCACCCAAAAATTCAATTCTTTGGCCCTGTTTCTGATGAAGTCCAAATCCTAGACCACCTTGGCCATGTTGTTAATCCTTAATGAACATGCAGATTTCTTATGGGTAGGATTAGGGGAAAATATGCTAAATTCTAGTCCAATCCTCTCAGATTTATTTCAAGTAGACAGGTTTAGCTACAGACCGACAAGTTTATCATCTTATGAATATATTAGGTTCTGTGACTGAGGTGAATCCATCTATTAAGCCTCCATTGCCTCCCTCCCAACGCCAAGGCATAGAGGTGGAAGCATAACTACTCAAGTACAGCTAACCAGTTAGGATCAGCTGTTGTTACTGCAACGGTCCCCCACATGGACACCCACATCTTGCCCGGAGCTATCCGAACACGCAAACAATTAAAAAATGTCTTTGCAACATAATTGCTGCTATGTAATAACAAAAATCTGTCACCTTTTTTTTTTTATTGCTCAGTTTTCATATTAATACTAGCATGACAACAACCCTGTTTTGACATTACTATGGCCTTAAGTGATTTGGATTATGACTGTAATAACTCTGGCAGTTTATGATATATCAAGATATAATCGTGTACCTGACTGTGACCTTGAAAGCACAAAAAAAAATTGCACTCAAAAGAGCTGCTTGAAATAGATGTAATGCCTACTAAATATTTTCACGTTGTTGAATTACACATATATGTTATTTCCTATCTTATTACCATGGTAACAGCCCTAGTGGTCGCCCAGTATCCACCTTTGTGGCAGTCAGGGAGGATATGATATCCAGGGTCCTAGCTAACGTACAGGGGGAAAAAACATAATTTCAGGTTGTGGAGACCCTTACTTCAATTCAATTCAATTCCTTTTATTTTACTCAGCATACAAAAAAAAAACAATACAACAAACATTATAATTTACATAATGATATAAGAAATGATATATATCAGTACAATATTTAAAATACATATACTGAGAGGGTGTCAGCCAAAAAGGATTATCCTTATAATAGGCTGACCCAATTTAAAATATTATGAAAGTGTACAATTAAAAAAATTGATATTTTAGGGATGTTGAATTAAAGTGCATTGGATAGTTACATATTTTTTCAATGCTATTTATAAATCCACCATAACATTTCTATAGCAACAACCATGTTTTGACATGACGGTGACTTCCAATGACTCAGATTTAGCTGACAGGTAAACACCATTTTAGGGTGTACATACACTTGTTCTTTGTTTTGTGTTGATTAGTTACAGAAATATTCAATTTTTATCATACTGTTTCTTTAGCAACAGCCATGTTTTGATATGACGGTGCATTCCAATGTCTCTGATTCTACTTGCAATCAAACAGGCACCCCAACATACATATAGTTAGATGGTTACAATTTGTTTTTATGATGTTGAATTACAGATATATAGTATTTTCTAAAATTCAATTCATTGGTGTGTTACCATGGTAACAACCCTAGTGGTCACGCCCACGAACCAACTTTATGTAAAATAGGAAGAATATGAGAGCTGAGGGTCCTACCTAACAGAAAAACATGATTTAAGATTGTGCAGACGGTTGTTTTCTTTTTTGTATTGATAAATCATAGATATTTTCCACAAATAGCAGCATTTTGTGTGACCGTTTCCATAGCAACGGCCCTTTTATACACGCCCATGACTTCAAATGACTCAGATTGTGGTTGGAATCAGTGGGGCAGATTAAAATACATATATTAGAGTCCTTACCATGTATATTTCACGCTGCTAAGTGACAAATATACGGTATTTTCTAAATTCCAGTATTTCGTTATGTTACCATGGTAACGGGCCTAGCGGCCACGCCCACCATGAACTCTATGGAAAACAGGCAGATTATGAGAGCTGAGGGTCCTAGCTAACAGAAAAACATGATTTAAGATTGTGCAGACAGTGGTTTTCTATTTTGTATTGATAAATCATAGATATTTTACAAAAATATAAGCATTTTGTGGGACCGTTTCCATAGCAACGGCCTTTTTTTACACGCCCATGACTTCAAATGGCTCAGATTGTAGTTGGAGTCAGTGGGGCAGGTTGAAATACATATATTAGAGGCCTTACCATATATTTTATGCTGTTAAATGAAAAATATACGGTATTTTCTAAATTCCAGTATTTCGTTATGTGTTGCCATGGTAACGGCCCTAGCGGCCACGCCCACCATGAACTCTATGGGAAACAGGCAGATTATGAGAGCTGAGGGTCCTAGCTAACAGAAAAATATAATATAAGATTGTGTAGACACCTCTCTGTCTATTTTACACTGATAAGTTTATATATTTTTCCAAAATATAAACTTTTTATGTTACCGTTTCCATAGTAACGGCCATTTTTTGACATGACCGTGACCTCAAATGACCCAGATTTTGGTTTCAATCAATCAGGAAACTCAAAATACATATATTTAGATGCTTACCAGTCATTTTTCAAATTTCTGAATTAGAAATATTAGGTATTTTAGTAAATTCCTATATTTCCTTGATGCGTTGCCATGGTAACGGCCCTGGTGGCCACACCCACCACTAACTCTTTGGCAAACAGGCAGATTCTGATAGCCTACTGTCCTAGCTACCAGGAAAACATCACAAAAAAAATGTGCCTAAGGGGGGGGGGGGGGGGGGGGGGGGGGGAGGGGGGTCTACGTTGGCCCATAGACTAAGAGGAAAGTGTGTGTTGAGGGAGAAACTTAGAAAGAAAAAGAGGTATATTTTCCATTGTAGCAGAGCTAACAGAAGCATGTTTCAGATTCCTTAAGGTACTGATGCGAATCAGTGAAAGGAATTGCCCAGGCGTGTGCAACCAAACAAGGTTGCCTTTCACTGACCAGTTTGACAGCACACACGCCGGACGGCTTATATTTACTCCGCTGCAATGTCTACATACGAAAATCCTCAGGAAAATAAGTTAGCGGCGCCACACCAGCCACCGCCCCAAAACCCGGGCTGACTACGGCGTTTGTGTCGACCGCAATTAAGGAGGCATTCAGCTCATTCAAAGATTATTTTGACTCTTCTCTGGCGAAAGTTAAAGAAGACAACGACAAGGGGCTATCTGCAGCCTCTTCGGAGCTCTCACAGCTAAAAAGAGCGGCGGATCTTACTTTCAGATTCAAGGGCAACAAGATGCAATTCGACTTCAATTCGTCTATTATTGAGACAACTGAAGAGGGCGTCGCACTTCTAGAGGCTGAAAGACGCTCTTTCAAGATCTTTACCTCATATTTTGCTCTTTTTAGTTATATATTGTGATATGATTTACATTGCATACAAGAATTATCTTTTGATGAACATTGAAGAGTGCATATGGACGTCTATTAATGACGTCTATTATTCACAAGTAATGTGATAATGCTGAACTCACTTTCCTTTTCAGATGATGATAGAATTTTAATTACATTAAAATGATCCTAATGATTGCTAAAGTTTTGCAACCATGGGCCTATTTCTATCTGTCAACCTCAAAACACATAAATCTGACAAGATGATTTTGTGGTTTACAATGTGGAAAATATTATCCAGTGGATCCAAATTTCTACATATCCATAATGAAAATTATAGTGTCCAAAGCATATTATGCTAAGGCTGGCTACTAAAATAAGGCAATTTTTTAACACGTAATTTTTTTTCATTTAGTATGCATGAATGTGTAAAATTATTTGACTATATAAATTCATTATGCAAAACATAACATCATATTTGTAAACATATTTTTAGGCATTTTACTCCCATTGCAGGCTAATTTTGTGGGTTGTGACCATAGCTTTAATGCCAAATGAATTTAAAGTAGAGAAAACCTTAGGTTGGTGAAACATTGTAGATTGACAGATTGACGGGTATTATATGAATACACAGATGAATTAAGAGTGAACATGACTGTCATCAAATAAACTGGGTAATTTTCCTGATCGGTAACTTATACGTAAAAATGAGAGTGTTAAGATATATCATTTCAGAGACTGGTAAAATATTAAGGTGTACAAATATACTTCTTAGAATAATGTTTGTAAGTGTCTTTTGTTGATAGCATTTAAAGATGATAAAGTGTCCTTTTTTCTCGTTCGTATAGCGTTGTACCCCGGGGTACCATAGTGTCCCTGTATTAATTAAAGAGTTGCGACAACTGGGGATTTGAACGCCATTTTGTTTCCACTATTACATAACATTTCTATTCAATTCCGATGAGCACCTGGGTGTTCTCAATAGAAAGAATTCGAACGGCATTTTGTTTCCAGAAAAGTGAGACGTCCATGTCGCAACTCTTTAATACAGGGACACTATGGTACCTCGGGTACAACGCTACCCGGGGTAACGCGTGGTGCATCATATCAAGTATAGGAGGTGATCATGTACATAAACTTTTCTCGTGTATTTCTTTGACAAAATAAGATTGTAGGTTAATTCTTTCCTCGCTCTCTTCGCTTGCTCATAAAATTTAGAAAATGTAGAAACATTATGGTGGATTTTCGGGAAAGATGTGTCAGCCCCCCCCCCCCCCCCTACTTAAAAAAAAACGAAGTTATGCGGCCCCTGTAATTATAAAAATTATAGTTAACCTATATCTGCGATTACTCGATAATTTATGTTTGTATAAAGTAAGCAAACAGTGGAACGACGGTTTTAAGTCACTTCGAGGGGCATGGTGACCGCATCCACTTGATTTCAAACACGAAGCCCCCAAATACACGTAGTTATTGTATTAAGTTCCATTATATGAACTTTATAAAGATAACTGCGTACTGCACAATGTGAGATCACATGATCAGGCTTATGACTTATGATAAGATATATAAATTTTCCTACCCCACCCCTATCATGGGCCTTGCTAAAATGGGTTGGGGCAGGGGTGGGGTGTTGGGATGTCACTCCCCCTTTCATATTCAACATTGCTGTCAGTATATGCGCCACTATGTGGGCAAAAAGGAGGGAGAGGGAAGAGAAAGGAGAAAAGAAAAAGGTGAAAAGATTCATTAGAGGTTAGAAGGGAAAAAAGAGAGAAAAAGGAAAGAAAACAGAAAACCTAATTCCGATTTTTTCAACACTGAAATTCGTATATGCATATGGGAATAAATAGATTATAAGAAAAAAGCGAAAGGAAAACAAAGAAGAAAGCGACAGGATGAAGAAAGAAGAACTTTGAGATGAGATTAACGATGAACATGTTTTGTATCTCAGACCCGGACGTCTTTCTTTCCCATTCCTTTAATCCAAATAGGACTGGAGGGCAATTAGCGCCCCCTCCCCCCCCCCCCCCCCCCCCCCCCCACCGCTGGTAGTTTTAAAGGGCTTGCCGCGCGACCTTATGACTTTTTCTTTAGAGTGTAATGTATCTTTTGATACAAAATGTGTGTGTATTCCCGGTATGGTGTTACGTAACATTTGAAGGGCATATAATAAATGTCATTGAAAAATGGTAGGTTCGTATTTTTGAGTAAAACCATTAATCATTTGTACAGATTCTAATGAGTTGCCGGAAAGGGTCCAACCGTCTTCTTTCCTATTCAATTTTCTTTCTTTTTTTTCTTATTTTTTCGCCATCCGATGAGGGAGGGGTGCGGGCGTGCCCTCCCCAACCCCCCCCCCCCCCCCATAGCTACACCTCTGCTCCTGATGAATTTGCTTTTTTTTTACCAGGAATTATGAATCCTATTTCATTTTTCGGAAATACGAACCCTATTTCATTTTCGGAAATACGAACCTTATTTCATTTTCGGAAATACGAACCCTTTTTCATTTTCGGAAATACGAACCCTTTTTCATTTTTGGAAATACGAACCCTTTTTCATTTTCGGAAATACGAACCCTATTTCATTTTCGGAAATACGAACCCTTTTTCATTTTCGGAAATACGAACCTTATTTCATTTTCGGAAATACGAACCCCTTTTCATTTTCGGAAATACGAACCCTTTTTCATTTTCGGAAATACGAACCTTCGGAATTATGAGCCCTTTTTCATTTTCGGAAATACGAACCTTCGGAAATATGAACCCTATTTCATTTTCGGAATTATGAACCTTCGGATAAACGAACCTTCGGAATAACGAACCTTCGGAATAATGCAACAAATGTTCGGAATTACGAACCCTTTTTCATTTTCGGAATTATGAACCCCCAGGCATGGGAAATTAGTGTTTCGGAAATACGAACCTTCGGAAATACGAACCTTCGGAAAAACGAACCTTCGGAAAAACGAGATGCCCCCCATAAATACAGGTATGTGTTATTAACCATGATTATGTTCTCTTTCAGGTCATGCTGTAAGTTAGGGAGGCGTATTGAAAATCATTTATTCAAGGTTGAGGAACGAATTAGTGAATAAATATATTTTCCATTGTAGCAGAGCTAACAGAAGCATGTTTCAGATTCCTTAAGGTACTGATGCGAATCAGTGAAAGGAATTGCCCGGGCGTGTGCAACCAAACAAGGTTGCCTTTCACTGACCAGTTTGACAGCACACACGCCGGACGGCTTATTTTCAGGATTGAGACGACATCCTGGTCGATCCGGTACACCAGGTCTTCTTGGCATCGATGCTGCACGATCTACTGTAAATGATAGCTTCCAAAGAACTTGGAAGGTGCAGGTAGTGTTCAGCAAGAGGCAGTTTTGCCTCCGGATCCGAAGTTAGGCTTAGGGATACGGTAAGTGTACTATCCTAGCCTGCAGCGTCCGGCCGTGCAGTCGAAGCTTGGTGCTCCCCTAAATACAGGTATGTGTTATTAACCATGATTATGTTCTCTTTCAGGTCATGCTGTAAGTTAGGGAGGCGGTATTGAAAATCATTTATTCAAGGTTGAGGAACGAATTAGTGAATAA
>CM046873.1:48706685-48833625 GCA_025617745.1 Heliocidaris erythrogramma
GTATAATTGAGGCTCGATGAGTCCAATAAACCCCCCTAAATCCCCGGGAATATGCATGCTTTTGACTAAAAAAATAATAATTTGCCATACTACACGTGTATTCCAATATTTTTTATCGATGACCTAATGTGGGCCTGTACCGATCACGTGAGATCGACGACATCCAATGAGATCGTGCGCTAGCAGACGTATATACGTCCGCCCGAAGGCAAGCCCAGCCTTGCCGGTTAGAAGAAACTCTAACTAAATTCCAGTTCACTATAATATTTCTAATGTACCGGAGGCAAAATTCAATGTGTTAAATTCATAAATTCGTATAATCAATGTTTTATCACCGCATTACGCCGAGTCTAATGGCTGATGTTTTAGATCATGCAGGCAGCATGGAATAGCTGAGCGGAATAGGTGCATGGACCATGATAGGTGTCTAGCACTATCTACGCTCGGTCTACCCCTCTGCGATCCCGATCAAGGTGGTGGCGTTGCCGGTAGCGTTGCCGATGGAACTATAATTATGTTAGTTTGCAAAAAGGTTTTTTGCTTACTGTTCCTCGTTTACTTGTCTTTGGCACCGAGAGCCCCGAGAGACCGACAATGTAGTGGGAGGGGGCTTAGGGCGAATGCAGGATAAGGGTGGGGGGGGGGGGGGGGGGACAAAATTAATGCAGGGCTGTCAACTTTGGGAAACTGCTTGAAGGGAAAAGTTGCTCAGTAGGGAGGGTGGGGTGGGTGGTGGGTGGCAATATTTTTTTTCGCGCCAGCCCTCCGAAAGTTGCTCAGTGGAGGGGGGTGGGGTATGTTATGGGTCCAGTTTTCCTCCAAAGTTCTCCTGACAAGCAAAAAAAAAAAAAAAAAAAAAGTTATCAGTTCTAAAAGGGGGTATACAATTTAAAACAATGCCCCCTAAATCCGCCACTGATCCATGCCCGGACTGTCACGTCAGTCTTGCGGGCTGGGATTTTTTACAAGTTTTCTTGGAGGGTTAATATGACATTGTTAGCCTCGTGGGCTCCCAAACTAAATTTGGTGTTCGATCCGGGTTTTTCAACATTTTAGGCAAGAGCCCGTAAGCCAACTTGGGTTTCAAAAAGGGGGCCGCTGCCGATTCGCCCCCCCCCCCCCCCCCCTTGATCCACCCCTGCTATTCTGTCATGGATGTAAAGAATAGGCTTGCATAATGTTGGTGGTCGATCTCATTAAATTGAAAGATTGGGGGAAAAAAGCAATAAGAGATCATTATTTTTTCCTCAATTCTATTGGAGTCATTTTTACAGATCGGTTGTAGCCTATCTTATTCTGTTATATACTTTATAAAATATTGTATGATTCTGATGAAATGAAAATAAAATTGAATGAATGAATGAATGAGAGAGAGAGAGTAAGAGAGTATGAGAAAAAAATGAGAAGGGAGGAGAGAGAGAGAGACGAGAGAGATTGGACAAAAGTAATGGGGTATTCCTACAAAGACAGAATAGTGTGTATGTGTGTAATTGGTTTTTACAGACGTGTATCAATCAGATACTGTCGACCATGAGATCTTAATTAAACGGCTTGAATCAGATTTGTTACTGTCCGATATTGCTTTAAGATGGGCACATTCTTACGTAACTGGTTGGACATCACAGGTGAAAATCAAGGAACAAATGTCAGAGCCATGGACTTCTGAATATGGAGTCCCTCAAGGGTCTGTCTTGGGTCCCCTCCTGTTCAGCGCTTATATCACTCCTGTAGGTAGTATTATTCAGAAGCACAATCTACGTTACTTAATTTATGCTGACGATATTCAATTGTATGCTCCATTTGATCCCCGTTCAACAGATAGTGTGCAGGAGGTGTTGCAACGTATTTCATTATGTATTCTAGATATTAGCCAGTGGATGACTAGAAACTTTCTTAAACTTAATGTTTCTAAGACAGAGTTTATTGTATTGTGTCCATCTACTCGCTGTGCCAACGACTTGTCTGATGTTAGACTTCCAGTAGGGACAAGATGATTGCCTTATCCTCCACGGTTATGAATCTTGGTATATGCATTGATACAAGTTTTACGCTTGCAACACATGTTAATAACATAGTACGTACGTGCAATTTCCACTTGAAGAATCTATGGCGAGTAAGAAGGTTCATTGATGTAACATCATGCTGTTAGGGCCCTTATATTGTTAAAAAATGATTATTGCAATAGTCTGTTTGTCGTTCTTTCTTCCAAGGATAAGAAGAGAATCGAGAGTGTTCAAAATCGTGCAGCCCGCTTGGTATTTCAGGTTGGCTGGAGAGTCCAGGTATCTCCTTTATTTAAAGAACTACACTGGCTTCCTTTTTCTCCGTGTTTCAGTTTAAGCTCTGCTTGTTTGTGCACAAATTACTCAATAATACTGCCCCTTGTTACCTTGCTGACACAATTGACACGCCTGACGAACAAAAAAAAAATAAATCATCAGATGCATTCTATTTTGAATTTTAGGACAAGCAAGGAAAAAGAAATTATCACATTTTTCAGATTCTTTCTGTTCGGGGAGGGTGTACATTTCCTTTCATTCGATTTGTAACTAAGATAATTTTTATGTCAGATTCGGTTTTAGCTGGCACATAGGGGCACGTACATTCATGGATACGCTACCAATAAAAATAAGATAATCTTGGATACGCCACTCTTATAGGGAATTGCTCGCACGAAATCTTATTTTATTAAAGCCTTTTCTGTCTTGACTTTTAAAAGAATAAGGCTAATAAATTTACATTGCAGGTCTATAATCCCTATGATTTCCATAAATCATATAAAATGAAATATTCTGACTTAATAGATTAAAAAAAAAAAACTTTTCTCGACATTCCCGTCAGATATCGCAGTGTATGCTCATATAGAGCTTAATATCAGGGAACATGTTTGGACCCCCCCCCCCCCCCCCATCACACAAATATTAATAATTTCACAGCAAATAACTTTAACAAAAATACAAACATCTAGTTAGGACTAGATGTTTGTATTTTTGTTAAAAAAAACTTTCTCCCTCTCTTCCCTGGTGCAGTTAGAGTTGATTCCTATCTCTTTTGGGGCATAAGTTTGTATTTGAAGGGACAATATCATTATATCAAGATTATGCCCTTTAGTTACGGCTTTACCAAAAGCGATGTCCAGAAAAAGAAGAAAAAAAAAAGAAAATAAAAAATACAAACATCTTGATTAAGACTATAACCTTTCCCTCTGGGCCGATCGACATTTACGGATTTACCACAATATATACGCGTGCTTTAATTCGTGACTGAGTGCTCTTCGCATTTAAACTCTTTGGTTAGAGTTGTTCGTTCATCAGGGAAAAGACATCGAAACATGGCGGAAGACGGATCAAAAGCTGCTGATACAAGTCGTTTGGCGTCCAAGAGGCAAACTCTCGATGACGCTTATGCTGCACCCGCTAATTTTCTTGAAATAGATGTTGGTAACCCTCAAACCCATGGCATTGGAAACAAAAGATACACAGATTACGAACTAAGAATGAGGGTGAGTTGTGGCTGTGTGTGACCGTGAGGGCCTAGGGCCAGGCTACAGTAGTACATGTATGCATGTGTGTTGAGTGGCCGTGTTTGAATTGAACTGAAGGAGGCGTGATTGTTCCAAGGACATGAAGGAGTTATCACAGAATCACAGAATCTGTGCTAACTCCTTGATGGTTCAGGCTCAGTTCAGACTCAGTCAGTGGCTGACATGACATGAATGTTGCTGTGGCGTGGACACCGACTGTCACGATCGACTGTCAGTGGAGTGCAATGGGTGTACCACATCAGCAAGCAATGGTCATATTGACCCACTCATAGGTACACGCCATTGCTGACTGTGTAGTAACGCAGCCAACACACATCCCATACCTAAACTGCATCACTGTGCATTTTTGGCTATATTTAATTGAATATAATATATTACAGTTTACTTATATCCAAAGAATTATATTGAATAATAGATGATTAAAACTTACCAGGTTGTTTTGTGACCTTTGAAGAGGGTTTCCTGAAATTTTGGGTCCTTTTTGTCGATAACTGCTATCGAGACTGTCCCGTCAGCATCCAGTTTGTATTTTTCACGATTATGATGAAGGGAGCCCTCAGCGCTCGTAGTAGTACCGGCGCGATGGGTTCGTCGATCTCCTACGAAGACCTGAAAGGGCCAAACTGACGACGTAAAAAAAAGAAAAAATATTACGTACGTACGTACGTAATATTTTTTATTTTTTACGTCGTCAGTTTGGCCCTTTCAGGTCTTCGTAGAATAGCTTGTGTGCGTAACATTCTGCGTACGTATCAACGGTGCGTAACCATGTAGAGCGGCCTCACTAGTGCGCAACATATTGAGAGCAATCGTGATCCGTATGCAGGTGTGGGTAACAAGTTCCAAAAAGAGAGCTGTAAATGTAAGTTTTTATAACTTTCTACATTTTGTATCTTAACGAACTGATAACTTAAACTCTAAAGAATGATACTTAAGTATTAGTTTGCCCACAAAAACATCCATTTGAAACAAAATTACATCTGTATCCCCAATACCCAGTATACACACATGTATATGATTCTAATGGTCAATATGACCATTGCTTGCTGATGTGTATTGACCCACTCATAGCTACATTCCTATACTTCGTGTGTATAATTTAGGCAGTCATACACCTCAACTTTTTAAAACACCACTGCACAAAAGTCACAAACATTCACTCAAAATCGGCATTTAGTTTACAAAAACCGACAACAAAATATCCAAGAAATACAATAAATTCAACTCACCGATGTTGGAAAAGATATTTCCAAAAATCAAATCCGTAATTTTCTGTTGATTCTCGCGAAACGAGCTATCGGAGTCAATGTGTACATTTCCTGGTCGCCGCGGGCGCTGACATCTCCCCAAAAGAGTTTTGTCCTTAAAAATTCAGTCCCTATGTGGCATACACGGAAAAGTCCCGATTTTCTGTGTGCGCGATCGTAAAGATCGATGTGCGCTTGCGATCCCGAGTTTCTTCGTGGACAAAAATTTTATTGGCCGATTTTAGTCTAAGACATCGGCAGTATGTAAACAACGCGCGATCGCGAAACAAATCGGCGGGGATTTCTCCGGTTTTGGACAAGATTTTGACTTTTGATTTTGCTGAAAATATCAAAAGTTCTTCCTAACGGACATTTGAGGTAGGAGTGAGATTTTTAAGGCCTGAATTTGAAAGCAAGTATTTAAAATATTTATCTTATTTTTCCCCCCATACCTTTACTACACGCGACAGAAAATATGAACTATTTTTGCATATTGTATTCGTAGTGGTCAATATGACCACTATTCGTGGTGTGTATTGACCTAGGGTGCGCGCCCGGTATTTGGTCACTTAGGGAACACGGAGAAACCCCGGAAGCCGTCGGCACGCAGAGGAACGCTCTTGCACGGTTGCACTAATTGCTTGGAACGCCCCTGCACGCCATGAAGTTAATGAGGTTGAATTTGCATAACAATAGCCACCCACCGAGGGAGCCTTAATTGTGGCGTGCAGATGCGTTCCTTTTGTCGAGATAATATCCTTTCATGTTTGCCGCTGTCCAGAGACCGATCAATAAGTCATTGTAAGCCATTATGTAACCACGCACATCCGGCATGAAGTTTAACGATGTGTATACTTTGGCAGAGTCATAGTCAAAAAAGGTCCGAGAAGGAAGCAAAATATGAAGAAATCTGAACTTCTAATTATTTTCCTGACCACGCAAATCGTTTCTAACAGACGACGCTTGAATAAAAATAGTTCCGAAAAGGATGCAGAATATGAAGAAATCGGAACTTTTAATGAGTATCCTGACCAAGATATCCTTTCTGACTAACGACGCTTGAATAAAAAAGATCCGAATAAGAAGCAACATATGAATAAATCGGAACTTCTAATGATTATTGTGACCAAGCATATCGTTTGACTGACGACGCTTGAATACAAATAGTTCCGAAAAGGATGCAAAATATGAAGAAATCGGAACTTTTAATGATTATCCTGACCAAGCATATCGTTTCTGACTGACGACCCTTGAATAAAATAGTTCCGAAAAGGATGCAAAATATGAAGAAATCAAAACTTCTAATGATTTTCCTGACCACGCAAATCGTTTCTAACTGACGACGCTTGAATAAAAATAGTTTCGAAAAGGATGCAAAATATGAAGAAATCGGAACTTCTAATGATTTTCCTGACCACGCAAATCGTTTCTAACTGACGACGCTTGAATAAAAATAGTTTCGAAAAGGATGCAAAATATGAAGAAATCGGAACTTTTAATGATTATCCTGACCAAGCATATCGTTTCTGTCTGACGACCCTTGAATAAAATAGATCCGAATATATAGGAAGCAAAATATGAAGAAATCGGAACTTTTAATGATTATCCGGATCACGCAAATCGTTTCTAACTGACGACGCTTGAATAAAAATAGTTTCGAAAAGGATGCAAAATATGAAGAAATCAGAACTTTTAATGATTACCCTGACCAAGCATATCGTTTCTGACTGACGACCCTTGAATAAAATAGATCCGAATATATAGGAAGCAAAATATGAATAAATCGAACTTCTAATGATTATTGTGACCAAGCATATCGTTTGACTGACGACGCTTGAATACAAATAGTTCCGAAAAGGATGCAAAATATGAAGAAATCGAAACTTCTAATGATTTTCCTGACCACGCAAATCGTTTCTAACTGACGACGCTTGAATAAAAATAGTTTCGAAAAGGATGCAAAATATGAAGAAATCGGAACTTTTAATGATTATCCTGACCAAGCATATCGTTTCTGACAGACGATCGACGCTTTAATATAAAAAGCTTAATTTATCAATTATCAGTTACTGTTTGAAATCGTAGAAAGCAAAGAGGAAAGATGTGTCAGCGATTTAGAATAAGGAGTGAAAAACAAATAGCGGTGGTCCTGACTCGAGATCAATGGAGAATCGAAACTTAATTGCAAGTTCTGAAAGTATATTGCTGAAAGTTTGAACAAAATCCGATAAATAATAAGAGAGTTGTGAATTTTGAAAGTTGTAATCACTATATATATGGGAGTTTCAAATTAACCAAATTGGTTATGGTAACTGTATGCCCTTGACAACATCTCCCATTCGCTCCAATACACAAAACCAATATTTTTTTTCAAAATGTGCTACTAAGTATAATCTTTTACGTTTATGAGGACCTGTAAGAATATGCTCACTACAATATATTCTGATTACTGCCCAAGGGAAAGAGCGCTTCGGAGAAAAGAGCAGTTAGTGATAATGTTGTGTATATGACAAAATGGGAGAGTTGTCCATGTCATAATATCACAACCAACTATAACCAAAATGCCAATTTAAGATTTGCATACTTCTAGTAATTGCATTTTCAAGCATTCATAACTTTCTTTGTCGGATTCCTTTCAAACTTGTATATGTTTCTCTTATGTTCAAACTTCTTCTTTCACACAAATCAACTTGCTAAGAATGTGGATTCCCCTTTAATTATCGGAAAACTTCAGAAAAAAAAAGATACTCCAGAAAATGAAGGCAACCGGCAAAGCGATTTACATGTGATTTGAGAGCACCTTTCTTGCTTGAAATATTGAGTTCATCATGTCAGTATTTCTTTAATGTAATACTGTAGATTAATAATTTTAGCCATCTAAAAAACAAGAAAACGTACCAGCTTAAGGGGGAGAGCATTGTTCACAAACGATACTCCCCCCTCCCCCCCCCAGTGCTTTATCTATCCCGAACGAATCGACGCGCCTGCATGGCCTGCGCATAGGAACGTGTGGGCAAGTAAAATGCATCTCGTTCTCGAGCGCTTAGAAATTATGAGGTGACGAGAAACAAAATGCATAAATTACATGCCAAATTCGTGACATTTTTTTTGTCACAGCTTTTTGTTTCCTCTTCTCTCTCAAAGGCAGTGTCGCTTGTTGGTGAAAGCAGAGTGACTGCGTGTGCTAACCAACAATTTGCGCGCAAGTGTAAATATGTCAATCATTCTAGCCGTCCACTGTAGCGGACCCTGTTCTTCATTTAGTATTACGATTTTAATTTACTATTTTAAGGTAAATGTGTCATATTTTATTCCCACATACCAGGTCCGTAGTCCATTTTTTCAATGTAATGTATTTCAATAAGAAGAGTCAGAGAGGCTCTTTATGTGATGCATGCTTAAACTGGTTACCCCCCCCCCCCCCCCCCCCGAATGAGAAGAAAAATATATGGGTCTTCCTCCAAGCAGAATTTGACAGTTGACAAAATTTGCTTCCCTTGTAAGAAAAATCCTGGGTACTCCACTGAAGATCCGTTTTCTTGATTGACGCACCCCCCCCCCCCCCCCTCCTTTGAAAATCCTGGCTACTGGCCTGCAAACGAATATAAAAAGGTGTATTGAACCGGGCGTATGAGAGGCAGGACACAGCAGGGGGGCAAGATGATGAAGATTTTGGGATTTGAAATCATAGGGCCACAATGGCTATTACGCCCACCCAAGTTGTAGTATTTTTTGTTACAGTCACCGGATATCGGCACAATAGCCCGTTGCATTGCGTCGCCCCTCCGTCAGGGGTTGCACAGGTTCTGTGGGGGGCTGTCGCTTTCTGAAAGACAGACACCTCAAAACCGCCTGTTGTATATTTCCCCTATGCCCCGACGCTAAGCGACGGCCCAATTAAAATGGACTAACATCTTTCCTACCCAACCCGGATGTAGGCAAAGGCGTTACGGTTGGTAAAATTTAACTTCGGAAAATTGCTTTTGATTTCAGTCCGGCAACATTTGAATATATTTGTCACATAAATCGGCGACTTCCCATTCCATTTGCGTTTCAGAATTCTTTCCTTGAAGTCGGCCCGACGAAATTATTTTGAATGTTATCAATATTAATTTGTCCAGCAAATTGCCTCTTTATCGTTCGCGTTTCATTATTCCTGAAGACAGCCCGATCAAACTATTTCCAACGATAGCTAGAGAATTAATTCGTCGAGTAAATCGTCTCGCCTGTTTAGTTTGTGTTTCATAAGTCTTGTTCTGAAGACGACCCGACGAAATTATTATCGTTAGCGAGAAAATTAATTCGTCAAGTAGATCTAAATTCGTCTCGCCTTTTTCGTTTGAGTTTCATAATTCTTGTATTGAAGACGTTTCTTACAAGGCTCCTTATACACTCCCTCAACAATTCTCAACGATTAATTCATAAAACCTTCGTTATTTTTATATTTGTCGCATATATAGGCGACTTCCCATTCCATTTGCGTAATTCTTCCCTTGGCGTAATTCTTCCCTTGAAGGCGCCCGACAAAATTATTTTGAATTTTATCAATATTAATTCGTCCAGCAAATTGGGATGAAACTATTTCGATCGATAGCTAGAAAAGTAATTCGTCAAGTAGATCTAAAATCTTCTCACCTTTTTTTCGGACCGTGCACAACCCAATTTAACACTCTTATTTTACTATTACTTACATTCCTCCTTACTCTCCCAACAACGATTAATTCATAAAACCTTCGCTATTCATATCTCATATCTCGGCTCCCCCCCCCCCCCCCCCCCCCCCCCCCCGCGCTCTCCCTTCGCCCAATAAGAAGAATAAATAGTAAATGACGAAACAAAGGGAAACGGTCCATGGTAAACTCCCCACATAGCCCCTTCAGATAAAAAGCACTTTTGAAATAGCCAAGAAAAGAAGAAGTATTTGTGTTTTAACTTTTAACACAAACATAAATATCGACAAACACGCCGAGAGCATGATTCATTGTCTCCTTAATAAACGTCGCTCGGCTGGCCTGGCCGCCAAAAAGGAGACAGATAAGAAATGGAAACAAAGCCGCATGCGCATCTTTTTTTGTTATTCTGCACTTCTTTGTATCATAAACGGGAGTTTATATTTTACAATTTGGATTCACAGTCCATCCCGCTCCTGTGTCTCGTATTTACGAATGCCTCTGTCCAAATCGCGGGTACAACGCAGGGACCGCGGAACCGGGGGCTGCAGGCCCCCCCCCCCTTTTTCAGTAAACACGTGCAAACGTATGACAGTGCAGAAATGTGGTATACACGCAGCCCCCCACTAAGCCCCTCCACTTTCCAAGACGTTCCAAGGCCCCTTGCAATGTACAATATCAACGTTGAAGGTTCAAAGTTTCTTTTCATCAACGCTGTACATGTACTTGGTTACGTAATCAGTTGGCCATTGACAGCAGTTGTATACAGAGTCACTATGAACATGACGGACAAAGAGAGTGGACAAAACAAACCCTCATTGTATATACCCTTCACAATGGTTCTGGTAGTCAAAAGAGGCTTGTCTCGAATGGGTGGGGTGCGGGAGCGGGATGGGAGCGGGATGGGAGCGGGAACGGGCGCACCCTTTCGAGACAAGCCCCCCCGGTTATCTCGAATGGACGCGTTCCCAGCGAGAAGTTCAATGAACGCGCCACTTCGAGACAACCGGGGGGGCTTTCCTCGAATGGGTGTGTTGAGTAGACTTTTGTAACAGACGTTTTAGAAATTTTTGAAAAATGTACTCTTGCTGGTTTTTTTTTTGTTTTTCTTTTGTCTAAGATGTAGAAAATATAATAAAACAGTATCTAAAATAAGCTTTTGACAAGGAAATCATTATTTGTGCAAAATAAATAGGAGAATTGAATAATTATGCATTAAAATACACGGGGACGAAAGGGCAAGTGGCATAGCTAGGATTTTTGTATTTATTTATTATTATTTTTGTTTGGCGTGACCTGGGCCCCGTAACATAAAGAGTGTTTATAAACTCCGATCAAGCGCTAATGGCAATCAATCGCTAAAATCCGTAACACAAAGCCCCCCCCCCCTTTCAGTCAAAGGCTATTAGAGCATGATTCATAGCGATCAATCGTTATTAAATTTTGCAATGAATTTAAATAACACATAACGACTTGTCTTGAGACTATGACAATTCCACATTTCCCCGCTGATATCGCTGAAACTAGTGAAAGCCTGACTGGAAAAATGAGGTAAGTACCTCCGTTTTATTCATATTATATGACGATGTCAATATATTTTAATAAATCATGACAATAATTATGTAAAATTCTAATGTAAGTAGCATTCTATGACAATGAATTGTGCATATATAAAGATGAAAGCTGATATTTTACCGGAATTAAGACGCCTTTTTATCCTATCACGCAACCCTGTTTCAGTGGCAAGAAGCACATGCTGACGGGACAACCAAGGGTCCTTCGCCCGTGATCTCCGGCAGACCTCGCGTTGCTTGCCCGGTGGGTTGTGTACGGCAGAATTTTTTTCTGACTTGGACGATGCAAATTTCATTGTGCTTGTAAAACTAATTGTGTATTTGTTATGATGGTATTATTATGACCCATGCCTCCTACTATTTCTTAACACACTTGGGCAAACCCACACAATAGGGGCCGGATTTTTTCCAAGCTATTACAAGGCCAACCAATAACAACATTCAACAGGCAAGCCCACTATGTTTAACAACAGTAATAATATTAACAACATGCAACAGGCAGGCCAAACATTTGGGCCTGCCTGTTGCAAGCATGTTGTTATTGGTTGACCTTATAATAGCTTGGAAAAAGAATCCGGCCCCTATTTTGTGGGTTTGCCCAAGTGTGTTAAGACTTGGGCAAAGTCTTAACACAACCATTAAACCATCAAGTTCAGTCCGAAGCCTCGGTGTGGAAATCGACTCTTCCGTGAAGATGAACCTCCATGTTTCAGCTCTGTCGAGATCTCTGCACTTTCATCTCTCTAATATAGCACGGATCAGGCCTTTCCTTGACAAGTCGGCTTGTGAGCATGCAGTGAGAGCCCTCATCACATCGAGGATTGACTACGCAAACTCCTTGCTATGTGGCACTTCATCGTCGAATGTCCAACGCCTTCAACGTGCTCAGAACCGAGCTGCGAAGTTGGTTTTCCTTGCTAAGAAGCATGACCATGCCTCTCCACTCCTACAGCAATTGCACTGGCTTCCCGTGGAGAAGCGGATCATATTCAAAGTCTTAACAATTACGTACAAATGTTTCCAAAACAGCGCTCCCTCCTATCTAATCGACCTGATCACTGTACATCAATCACAAAGGCAAGGACTACGCTCCAGCGAGGATCCAACTCTCCTCTCGGTTCCAAGGACTCGGGCCCGTACAGGTGACAGATCCTTCTCAGCTGCTGCCCCACGCCTATGGAATGAGCTGCCGAGGTGGATTCGGTCTTCACCTTCCCTCACAGTCTTTCAGAAGTCCCTGAAGACCTATCTCTTCAATAACTGAATGTTTAATTTTTGTATATTGTTACAGTTATAGTTATAGTTATAATAATTATCATTGTATGTTAATATTTTCATTTTTTGTCAGCTTTGTTAAGCGCTGTGATGTTCTTACTTTTGAATAATGAGCGCTATATAAATACCTATATTGTATTGTATTGTATTGTAAGTAATAAGAGACATGGGTCATAATAATACCATCATAACAAATACACAATTAGTTTTACAAGCACAATGAAATTTGCATCGTCCAAGTCAGAAAAAAATTCTGCCCTACACAACCCACCGGGCAAGCAACGCGAGGTCTGCCGGAGATCACGGGCGAAGGACCTTTGGTTGTTCCGTCAGCGTGTGCTTCTTGCCACTGAAACAGGGTTGCGCGATAGGATAAAAAGGCGTCTTAATTCCGGTAAAATATCAGCTTTCATCTTTATATATGCACAATTCATTGTCATAGAATGCTACTTACATTAGAATTTTACATAATTATTGTTATGATTTATTAAAAAATATTGACATCGTCATATAATATGAATAAAACGGAGGTACTTACCTCATTTTTCCAGTCATGGTTTCAGCGATATCAGCTAAACACTCTTTATGTTACGGGGCCCAGGTCACGACAAACAAAAATAATAATAAATAAATAAATACAAAAATCCTAGCTACGCCACTTGCCCTTTCGTCCCCGTGTGTTTTAATGCATAATTATTCAATTCTCCTATTTTTTTGCACAAATAATGATTTCCTTGTCAAAAGCTTTTTTAGATACTTTTTTATTATATTTTCTACATCTTATACAAAAGAAAAACGAAAAAAAAAACAGCAAGAGTACATTTTTCAAAAATTTCTAAAACGTCTGTTACAAAAGTCTATTCAACACATCCATTCGAGGAAAGCCCCCCCGGTTGTCTCGAAGTGGCGCGTTCATTGAACTTCTCGCTGGGAACGCATCCATTCGAGATAACCGGGGGGGCTTGTCTCGAAAGGGTGTGCCCGTTCCCGCTCCCATCCCGCTCCCACACCCCACCCATTCGAGACAAGCCGTCAAAAGAACATCTTTTGTCTACACGAACCATTGTTAAGTATAGAAAGACGAGTTTTTTTGTCCGCTATCCTTTGTCCGTCACGAATGTTGGCGCTAACTTTTTACCCAAAACAGACAAAATATGTCTTGTTAAGCTGACGTTATTGTTAATGTCCATGTAATGGAAGACGTGTATTTGGGGGAGGGGGTAGGGTCGAGGGTGCACGCTGGACATTTTCACTAACATTGTAGGCCTATTTGATGGGGGGGGGGGGGTACAACGTTGGCTATAATTATGATGGCAAGTAATAGCCAACAATTTGTACGTTTAGTATTACAACAGAAATCGAGGAATCTGGCCAGTGAAAGTGTAATTACATAAATTATATATAATTAACAAGTAGAAAGTTCGAAGATCAATCTTATTTAGTTCCGATGTCAAAAATGGGCTAAGCAAGTACATATTTAGGAAGAACATGTTCCCAATTCATATTTTCGGACACATTGGTATGATAGAGGGAAAAACAAATTTCTTGGAGGAAATGGTAATTTATGAAAAAAAATAATTCATTCAATTGAGCAAGTTCCTTGAAAACATCGTTATTTCCTTTTCTCACTACAAGACTTTTACATCAATATTATACAAAAGAGTTACAATGTTGGCGGAACGTGACAGAAAGGTGAAAACTGGAAGACCAAAAATGTAAACAGATTAATAATAAACAGGAAAATAAAAAAACGGAAGTATATCATGCAAAAAAAGCAAGTATCGCAGAATATTAAAGAGATTCAGCGGGGTAGTATAGAGGTATCGAATAAGATAAATTAGTCATAAAGAAAAGAAAAAAATAAGTGAGTAATAAAATAGGAAAATTACATATTTGCCAGGCTGTTGTAGTCGATACGCAGTATAATAATTGTTTGGAAACAAACATCGAAAGTAGGGGAAAGGAATGCGCGCTTGCCTACATGTATGTCCATTGTTTGCCAATTCAAGGAGATGAAAAGGCACCGCGCGTGCGGCCAGTGAGCGATGACAGACAAGAAGCGGGTCATGACCGTGCTTGTTACGTGTTTCGCAGAAAACTACTAACACTAGTCGTAATTTTCAGACCCCGCAATTTCTTTACTCGCATGAACCGCTGAATTGAAATTTTCGAAAATACAAGCTATTAACCTTCAACACACGCTCAAAGTTGCACAGTGTTAATCGTTTTGAAGTCATGAACAACGAATATGAATAAGTTTAATTGCCAGCTATATCTGGGTGTTATACAAGTGCTTGGCTCAATGGATACATCAAATTTGTGTTTTCTTCATCAAAGTACATTTTCTCCCACCAAATAGGTATAGGGACTTGAATATATATGACAACCCATTCATTTGATTTATTTTGTATGTCCAAAATAGTTAACAGTGCTTGTCTAAACATTTTCAGACTTGTGCTACTCCCCTTGTACGAGACCCTGGATCATGCCCGAGACCCTGTGACGCCAAGTAGAACTGATTCCTATAGTTTCTCATCCGGATTTTTCGAAAATGAGGGGGTACCACGTTATTTGAGATTTGATATTTTTCCAAGATGGCCACCGCACATAGCTACTGCGCTCGTATTCCCGTTATACAGCTGTATTTATATTCTTCTTGGGTCCCTGACCCCCAAAAGGCATCAAAAGGCGAAAAAAAAAGGATGCGGGTGGGGACGAGAAACTAGGAATAATTTTGATTTGGTATGACCTCCCTCACCCCCGAAAGTAGGCCAAGTATTCGTGGCGATATGCATATTTGCGACGAGAAGATTAAAAAAAGCGAGCATAATCATGTTCACTGTTTTTTTTTTTTTTTTTAGAAACACCACTCTTTCAGAAAAGCTCCGCGTCCCCTAAAAATAAGGCACGTTGACATGCCCGCAATATGTTGGTCGATCGGTGCATGGTGGCAGACCATACGGATGGTTCGCAGTAACGTTGTGTTTCGATCTTTCCTTTGTTTGAAAAAAAAAATCCAGTGACTGATCTCAAACAAAATACATGTACGATTCGTGAATAATAATCCGTCTCGATAGCACATATTATTCGGTGGTGGCATATAAAGTCATATGGGCAATTCCATGAGATGGGTGCCATGGGGTGAAAAAATAAATTCTTATTTTGGAACTTGTCACCCACCTAATTTTGTTCAGTATACTTCTGGGCAAACGGAACAGTAAAATTTGTCCAAAATTTGCATCAAGAATTGCAAATATTGAACTTTGAACTTAGCTTACACTTTTATTGAGAAAAACTGTAAATATTTACCTAAAGATTTCATTTCACTTCATACATAACTAAAGAATGGTAAGCAGTTGTTTAGTTGATTTTTAGAATGTATGGGACATTAGTTTTGAGTTGCCGAAGAGAAAAAAATGGCCTCCATTCCCATGAATGGGTAGAAAGCATGCCATCCGACTGCTCAAACCAATGTAACGTGAGTAACGAAAAAACTGAAAAAGTTTTATTTCTTAATATTCCCTTCCATTCAAAATTTGCCAATGGAAATTCTCTTCATACTCCTTGTACCTAATATGAAAAAAAGGGTAGGAGCTGTATACATGTCATGGTATTACAATAAATGAGGCCCAAAAATTGTAACGTGAGTAACAATGTAACGTGAGTAACGATGGTGTAACGTGAGTAACAACATAAAATTGTGATATAAATATGTATTTCACAGGCTATGGTACAGAATTCTTTTACTGTGTGACTAAGGGGTGAAAACAAAGAGTTTAGTCCTTTAATGACCTTTCATGACCTTTTGAATGGGTCAGTGTTGCCATTACATAACATAATGTACCACACCCCCTGAGTGGATCTGTTCATTGAGCTTTGTAGGAAGTTGGAGATTGCAGTGTTCTTTAAGCCCCAGTCCCATATAGGCCCCGGATAACCCCGGATTAGTCCGTAGCGATCCGGGGTCCGATCCGTTACTTGGCCGGAATGGTCCGGAATGGTCCTTGTATGTCCGGGATGATCCTTGGGCATCCGCCAACGTCCTGGGGGTAGTCCCGGAAGTTTCTGACTGTCAAAAACTTCCGGGATGATCCGTGACGAGCGTTCATCCGTAGTCATCCTGGACAAAACCGGGACACATCCTGGAATCCGCCGGGTAGGTCCGTATCGGTCCTGGAAGGTCCGTGAAGCCGCCTGCATGGTCCTGGACGATCCTAGACAGTCCGGGAAGGAAAAATACATGCCGGATCATCCCGTTTGACATACGGACTGTTACGGAATGTTCAGGACCATGCCGGCGGCTTCACGGACCTTCCAGGACCGATACGGATTCTAAATGAATTTCATGTTTTACAGGCCGGAAAAGTCACGGATTGACCCGGACGACCACGGTTGACTTACGGACAATTCAGGAATAGTTACGGATCATCCCGGATCATCACGGATGAGGATACTTTCTTCCTTTTACTCTTCGCCTTTCTGGATATTACTGGCACTTTACTGGCACTTTTACTGCCGCTTTTTTTCGCTGGCATGATGATAGCGAGGTGGCAGCTCCAAAATTACGTTGATGTTGCTCCTTCAAAAGCAAGAAGTCAAGTGAAATTTACCCCAAAAACAGTCGGTTTATATATTTGTAGATCGGTCCGGGACGCATCCGGGACGCAACCGGGATAGTCCGGGACTCCACCGGGACTCCACCGGGATGGTCCGGGAAGATCCGGGGCTGTCCGGGACCATCCGGGACTATCCTTAACTCTGCCTGGATGGTCCTGGACTCTGCCGGGATGAACCGGGATGATCCGGGCCTGTCCGGGACGGTCCGGGGTCACATCCGGGGTGGTCCTGGACTCTGCCGGGATGATCCTGGACTCTGCCTGGAAGGTCCGTTACTCTACCGGGACTATCCGGGCCGGTATGCAACTGAGAGGAAATCTTGCATTTTTTCGTGGTCCGGGATGAAAATCATCCCGGATTAGGTCCCGGCAGTCCGTGATAGATCCGGTGCTTCAGATCCGGGGTGTCCCCATATGGGACTGTAGCTTTAGCAAGCTCTATTCTCGTCTCCTAATTGTTTCTTTAGAGTGAGTACAGATTTATTTTTTCATTTATTTTTTATCTTTACCGGTAACTTTTAGAATAAGCACAACAATCAATTTGTTAACAATAGTAGCCATGTAATCCAGATGTACAAAATAATGCCTAACCTACATGTATTTGCAGACAAGTTGTAAATATTCACAGATGCTGTTAGATTTGCAATATTTATCTGAAATCTACAGTCTTCAAACTGTGTATTGGAATATAATTTGCCATAATTGTGATAAATTTATTCATAGCTTTAATTAATGGTGTGATGTTTAATTGGAATCTTGCAACCAATAAGAATATCAATTTTTCTTATTTGCAATTCTTTGTTTTCAGTAGGAAAGTTTTAATGGTCAGATATCTGTTAATTTAGGTGTAAAATTACATTTCCTTCTGTTAATTGTAAAATTAAATCCTCAACAAATTCTATGTTGTATTAATGGAGGGTCAGAATGCCACTCACAAATGCTGAGAGACAACGGCGCTTCAAAGCCAAACTGCAAGCTTCGGGAAGTTATGACGAATTTAAAGAGAAACAAAACTTGGAAACTGCTAAATCCTCTAGATGAAAGTAGCATGCCCACATCATCAACTATGAGCCATGACACTGTCCAATGTGGCGAATGGTATGCTGTTGACTATGAAGGGGTCCTTTACCCAGGGGAAGTAAATTGCAGTGGGAAATCTGGGCGACTACCAAGTCTCAATCATGGAACGAGATGGAAAGCACTGGAAGTGGCCGAATCCTAAAGACATTTTCTACCCAAAGAAAAGCTTGATCATCAAATTAAATAAACAAGATGTGGCTAACATTTCAAGTTTTCTGTTCAGTTTTAAGTCTTTCTCAGACT
This sequence comes from Heliocidaris erythrogramma, assembly GCA_025617745.1. Taxonomy (NCBI): domain Eukaryota; kingdom Metazoa; phylum Echinodermata; class Echinoidea; order Camarodonta; family Echinometridae; genus Heliocidaris; species Heliocidaris erythrogramma. The sequence goes on from CM046873.1 coordinate 48,724,935, forward strand.
TTTCATCAATGATGATGAATAAAACTGTATCTTTGGTTATGAGTCTACATGATTATTGAATATGGCCAAATGTTTAAATACCAATAGGAACTTTTACCATTTTGGTACTACATTGTACATTGCTTTCATGTAGAATTATAAGTTAGAAGAATAAATAATTAACCTGAATGAGATTTACAAATGGTAAAAACATGGCAAATGAATGCACAAATCTGCATTTGATTTTAGTTTGGTAAAGGTGGCACTTTCTGTTTTCACAAATTGCTTTTGAAGGGGGGATGTAATAATTTCTTTCGCCCAGTAACGTAATAGAGAAAATGTTTTGGTCAGAATTATTATCTTTGTACCACATAATTCTGTTACTTTTATCTTTGTGGCAAGTAGTTATGATCAGATAAATTTGCTTTACATTGCTTACAATAACTCATTCATGGTGTTGGAAGAGAAACATATAGTCTTTTAAGTTCATGTGTTAGGTTGGGTCAGATTACACATAGAGTTGAGTCTACTATTTTTTTAAATATTTATTTTGCCAGTTGTAATATATGTTACTTCATGATTATTAAAATCTTTTAAGGACTGACTAGTGTTAAAATGTAAGTGTCTCCTGAGTGATTCACAGAAAGTTGAAAGCAATTTAATTTTAAAGAGAATGGAAGGAGAATATTTTTCACTCTGCGCCACTTACAAAATGCATGTAAGTAAAATTGACATCATATATGTCTGGTAATTTTGCTTGAATGTTGATGATTAGCCATATAAAATGGGTTATAACACTTGAGAATATATGTAAAAGGTTAACAAAACTGTTCCATTTTATGCCTAAAATAATTTAAACAATTAAATACATCAAAATATACAGTTTCAAGCTAATTTTCATGGTCAGGAGCATGGCAATGATTATATGTTAAATATGTAACGTGAGTAACGTGTAACGTGAGTAACGCTAATTTGGGTAAATTTCTCAAACATATGTAATGTTTCTAAAATTCTGAGCATCTACACTGGTGAACCTCTATGTCAGTTATAAAAATCATATACCCACTGCTTTTAATTCCACCCAGTATGAGGACACTTTTTGAATAAAGACATGTGCTTGACTTATGCGGTCCAAAAATGTAACGTGAGTAACGAAAGTTTGCGTGTCTATATTTCCTGGGAAGATTTGTTGAATTGAATTCTAATAACATACCAAGGTGTATTAAGAAATCATACACCTTGTACAGAAAAGAGAGATTGTGAAACCCCACAGTAAAAAAAATATGGCAATTACAATATGCCAAGGTGCCTAAAATGTGTAACGTGAGTAACGTGGAATTGCCCATATAATATACTTTTGTTCTCAAGTTCTAACTTTTTCGACCGATTTATACTTTTATGTCCGGCGAGCCGGATTAATTTTCCTGAAATAGGAATTTCCAATTTCCAATCAGTAGTCAATAGTTTAATAGTATACTGCTAATTTTCCTGTCAAAATAAAAACGACTCTTCTTTTTACAAGACTATAAAGTATAAAGGAGTTAGAAAACGGGATGCATCGCAATGTCACGTCGATGTCCGCAGTTATCTGAAATTAGTAGGCATAGGCCTAGATGTACTCTCAAATTTCACTCGATGTTTACTTATATAGGTTAATTGATATTGATCATTTGGATTGACTTTGAATTATTTGCCAAAGTCAAGCCATTAATACGGACTAGACAAAAGCCTAGACTTATGGACTTCACTTCAACACACTTGGCAAGAATGTTGGATTTTGCGAGACATTCTACTTCTAGAGCGAGCGTCATGAGCGCCCAGCACAGGTGGACACATGCGTTATCATCATCATCATCATCATCATCATGTCATAGAGCAACTAGAGTCACAATTTCATGCATGCTTGATCAATAAATATATATTATTATTGTGCTTGGACTCAGCCAAGCCCGCTAACTTATTCTTTCCTTGCCCACCGGTGATTTTGCTTCTTGATCTCAATCGACTACTTGAATTTTAATACGTGGATTTATTAATTATTCTTTTTTTTGTTTTTCTTTGATTTTTGTTTTCAAATCATGAGATGAAATTATACAGATTTCCTTTGTTTTATATTGAATAGGGCAGATATAAAATGCAACAATAAATATTACGACTGTCATAGAAATAACGATCCCTAATTATTGGGGTAACATTTATGTTTATAAAGACATATATTCTGCCGATAATTATTATACGAAGACAAGAAAACGCTCATGAAATGGTTTTAAATAATGACGGAAAGAGTATAAGAAATCTAGGACCGTAGCGAGAAAATGATTTTAATTAAACCCGCTCTGGAATTGCTCACATCGCCAAAAGTAGAAATCCCGACGGTAATTTGGAAGAAAAAAGGACAAATATGTAGAAACTTGTAATACTATTTGAACGACGGATAATGAGATTAATAATTATTTGAAACTTATTTCAAAATTTTCAGTTATGCAGTTTAACAATTTACCCGCTTTTACAGTCGGTAATCTTTTTAAAGCTTGTTATGCCAATTTTTTGAAGCAAAGTCTTCGCCCGCCAGCGCCTGGAAAATGAAAATGAACATGCGCAGCATAGTGCATTTGTATGCGCGGTATACGGCCGTGCGCTCTCGAGCAGCATGTGACTTTGGTGTTTCCAAACCGTTACCCAGAAACAAAAAAAAAAAAGATTTTATGTGCCGACGGCGGCAAAACGTTCACCGACGTGACTTATATGTTAAGGATCAAGGATTCTCGTTTTATTTCAGTCGTTGCAGAGGGCTACTTCAAGTTCAAAATCTACGTTCCGAAGTGCATATTCGCGCATAAACAACTTCAGAATAGTCGCATGTATAGGGCTGCTGTGCTCGTATATATTGCCCCCGCGGGAGCGCTAGTGGGTTCTTAACTTATATCCGGCTTCTCGAGAAGCGATCGATATATGGCTTCAAACTCTGTAGATTTTGATTGCCCCGTCGCCTTGCGTGCAAACCGTTTAACAAAGGATTATGCAAATGAATCTCGGACCGTATATAACGGTACTTCCCCTCGATAGTTCTGCACGCTCATGCACGCCCCAATCAAAGCCTCTATTGTTAGGAAACAGGAACGGGTTTGCACGCGTTCCCGAGTTTCTCCGTGATCCCTTAAAAAGAAATCGCCGCTGATATGAATACCTATCTCTTTAAATTGACAATCTACCATCAAAAGAACCGCAAAATTGTCCTTTAAATAATTATCAAAATAATTTAAAACATGGAAACTTACCCCAAAAACTATCGTCGACAGAAGAAGGAGAAGTTTTCCGCCCAGTATTCGGTCAGCGCCGCCCACCATTCATTCGGTCACGCGATAGTGCGCTGCATCTCGGGAGAGTTATATAACCATTTTTGTCACATTTCTGCGTTTTGAGGCATTTTCTGTGGCTTCTATATATTCATAATTAAATGTATGAGAATTTTTATCCATTAACCCATTCGCGACATTGATTTTCTAAAAATGGATCATGACGACCACTCTTCAAAGACGGCAACAAGCGCAGTACATGCTCTTGCAAGTCTAGGAACATGACACTCACCAAAAGGGACATGCAGTTTGAGAGGGACTGTTCCCAAGCTAAATATGCCTGTGATTTACACCATTCAATTGAAATGAAATCTTTATGAAAGCTATCATTTAGTAAAGTAATCTGTTATATTCTGAAATAGTGATACAATGTACTTTTTATATTTTTATTTATTTTCGTTTGTCTGTCATTCTTGAAAGTGCATGCCCATTTCAAAGTGGAATCATCTATTCTAGTCATTCATGCTGGCACAGCGTGATTTTGGATTCGTCGACTCTGTACAGGGGGGTTGAAAAATGACACCCCGAGCAGTAAGGGATCGAGTCGGATAAAGTCACAAAATGAGAGAAGTAATATCTTTACTTACATGCAGAATCTGAAAAGTTTTGTATTATTAGCAAACTGACCTTGCTAAAAAAGAAGGACCACAACTATCGATAGCTTGTGTTATTTTTAGCCCAAGGAAAAAATAGCGTGGGAATTGGAAAGGGAGGTATGCCAGGAATGTGATTCATCGCGCAGTACAGAGCCAGTGTGTAGGTGTATTTTTGCCTGTGTGTGTGTGTACTGTGCAATAGTCTGTCATCTAGTCATTCATTTGGAAATTCTTGAAAATAGTTCTTTGATTATCAGATTGAACGTGTTGGAGTTGAATATAATGGTGTTATATTATGTAGCAATAATAACAATTGAATGTTTGAACTACCAGAAACCTTATATTACAACAGAAAATACAAGCAAAAAATAAATATAGTATTACCCAGGACTGGTAATTCTAAACTACTGCAGCCCACTGGTAAACGTTGCCTAGTGACCAAGAATGACTCATTTACTCAACAACCCTTTCTCGGTAATGTAAACAATAACACTGTTGGAAATTGATAATATTATGCTGAATCGAGGAGTTATCACAGACCTCCTTGCTTGGCCGAATAATGACCCCAAAGCACAAGATTTACGTTGGTGAATAAATTAAATTGTAGCTCTTACTTGATTATTCTTGAAACTGTAGAAATAAATATTTTTACTGGTTGGTTGGTTCCCCTAACTGCCTAAGCAGTAGCAGTGGCCATTCAAAGGGGATATCAAGAGGCACATCTCCCCCAATAAATTTTGCCATATCCAGGTCATAACTTTGTGTGTCCCCACCCTTGAAAAAATTCTTCTAAAAAAATATTTTATTATTGAAACATCCCTCCCCGAAAACTTGATTAGACGTGTCAGAGAGCGTTGCGTGGTGAGGAAAAAAAATGTTAATAGCAATTTGTATTCAGTGTTCAGTCATGTCAGTGTTAGTAAATGTATTCATGTTCTTTCTTTACATTGCAATTGTTTTTTTCTTTTCTTGTTCATCGGGCTTGGATAAAATAAAAATGACAAAATAAATTGGATCTCGACTTCAAAATGACATGCATGCGAGGCACAGAGCTAACTCACTCAACCACGCTCATATCCGGCATAGCGCATGCATCACAGTCACACAACAAAGTCACACTCAAACTTATACTGGCGTACATTCGGCGAGCCTCAGCCACCAGACAAATTTTGCAAGTCCACACGAATATTTTTAAAAAATACATACAGTTGTTGTATATATTTTACAACTCCGAAACCCACTCAAACAGACATGAATGAGTTATAAACTAACTCAAAGCTCAAATGACAGGACCGTAAGTAACCCAAAGAAAAAAGTTCAACGAAATGACAGGCATGACTACCGTACGGTAGTCCGTATTCACAACATAGACAAATGCCATTCACAACACACGCGAACACTTGCGAGCGCGATAGACTCACTCACGTCGAACAAACTCACCAGATTTTCACCGAAAACAATTAAAATTACGTACTACACGTCCACCAGGATAAAATAAATCACAAGAACTTCCACAACAAAGTGGACAAAACCGGGGGAAATAAACAGAAATGCACAGAAGATAAGAAATAGATGAGAAATTAGACGTGCTAGGCTAGCCTGAATCTAACTGAAAAGTCTGAAGTTGTAGATAAAAAAAAAGGATCGCGATAGCCGCTATCGATTTCCCCTTGTTGCTAGGATACATTGGCTAGGAACAATAGATATGAATATTCATTGCAGGCTCGTACAGATTTGAAGTGAAATGTCCAATAATGGGTCTTCTAAAATTCATAAACCTGAAATAGATTTTTTGTGAGACGAAGTAAGGAGTGTTCTGATTGGCCAAAATATTTCTGCATCGGCAGGCGAAGTTTGGGGTCACAAAACGTTCTAGTTTTCTTGTAAACAAGGCAAACCACATAATGTGGTCACTCTGTCGCGAATGGGTTAAAATCCACAAATCGAAGCTCTAGGGTCAGAAATAATGCACAAAATGTATTTCTAAAAAGAGCAAAGCGCGTCAGCAAAGCGCAAAGCGCGTCGGCGAAGCGCAAAGCGACAAGTTGCACACAAAGCGCGTTGGCGCAAGGCACTCAATGTTGCCTGACCGAATACTGGAAGAGCGCCATCTCACCACTTGCAAATTCGCTGCGATAGAGGGAAGACCCGGAACTCCTCTTCACACACATACTAAATTCATTGCACCTGCACACATAGTTATTTCACCATAGGCGTCTACATATGGCTATGCGTGTTAACTCACGCGCTAACGGAACCCGGAAGTGCGGAAACTTGGGTAACACTGACCAGTTTCGAGGGTATTTGGAGATCTTTTCCAGGGCGTCCGACCTGAATTGCTTTCAACATTAGAGGTACCTTGTTCATGTGTCTGTTATGTACAGGTTTCGAGCCTCAAAAATTATTCATGAGTTCTTCACAGCTGTTCAAAGAGCTGCGTGACCGAATTCTGGAATATGACCGAATACCGGCGCGCGCACCTTAGACCGAAATTTTCTGTCTCTCGTTGGTTAGCCTCTTATTTGGATAGGGTCGGCCATTCACTTAGAGACAGAAACGCTCCATTCACTCGCCTGTGCAAACTCACTGTCAACCGCTTGACAGTAGGCATGTCGTTTTTGTAAATCGTATTCACATTTTAACAATATTTGTGTAAATTAAATAGATTAGGCCTAGGCTGTATACTTAAACGAACATGTTCAACTTACCAATTTGACTGTTATTCCTTTTGATGCTCCTTTTTCAGGTAATGCAGGGTCCAAGGTTTTCTCCGTTTGAAAATCTTCCAGCCGTATTCAAACTGTATAGTGTGTAAGTCAATGGGATTCGGTTTGCACAGGCGAGTGAATGGAGCGTTTCTGTCTCTAAGTGAAGAGCTACGAGAGACAGAATTTTCGGTCTAATATTGACCATTAGGATCATATACATGTGTGTATACTGGGTATTGGGGATACAGATGTAATTTTGTTTGAAATGGAGGTTTTTGTTGGCAAACTGATACTTAAGTATCATTCTTTAGATTTTAAGTTATCAGTTCGTTAAGATACAAAATGTAGAAAGTTATAAAAACTTACATTTACAGCCCTCTTTTTGGTACTTGTTACCCACACCTCCATACGGATGACGACTGCTCTCAATATGTCGCGCACTAGTGAGGCCGCTCTACATGGTTACGCACCATAGATAATAGGTTAAACTTAATTGAGAAAATACAAATACAAAGAGGAAGAATAAGAAATGCTGTGGGTGCATGTCTACAGGAACAATCACATGACATTATTAATTATTATTTTATTAATCCTATCTTGTAATCATATCCTATCGGAGAAATCCTATAGCCTACATCCTACATGTATGTCCTATACCTAGCTACTAAGCAATTGTATCACATTCATTATATATAGGGACATAGTTGTAGTGCTATAAAAATGGTTACTGACTAGATTACACTTTTTATTATTGAAATATGAAAATGCCTTTTGAAATTGTGTACAACATTACAATAGTTAGTAAACGAAGAAGCTTGACTGGGGAGGAATTTTTAATTTGTAAACAAATCTTTCGGCATATTACATATTTAACACTGGGAGTAATATGCCGAAAGATTTGTTTACAAATTAAAAACATTACAATAGTTTAATGTAAGTAAAATTTCTATCAAAGTTCAAATCTTAATCCCAAATCTAAATGTATTTATCTATTTCCACTAGTTTTCATATTTTAGATTGTTATTCATGAATATTCATGAATGATTAGGACCTATAGAAACCAATAGTTGGGAAACTAGAATAAAACTAGTGCTGGAAAAGATAAAGTTTGGAAAATAGTATAAAACTAGTGCTGGAAAAGATAAAGTTTGGAAAATATGATAAAACTAGTGTTAGCAAAAGTACAGAAGTCAGGAAACTAGAATAAAACTATAGTGCTGGAAAAAATAAAGTTTGGAAAATAGGATAAAACTAGTGCTGGATCATGGGGAAGATAAAAGTTTGGAAAATAGTACAAAACTAGTTTTAGAATAATGAGAAAACTAGGATGAAACTAGAGCTAGCCTGGAAAATAGGATAAAACTATTTTTTTGACAAAAATGAAAAGTGCAAAAACTAGGGAAAAAATAGTCCGGAGAGAAATGAGGTCTAAAAAATAGGAAAAAATCAGAAAATGGCCTCAAAATAGGCCTATTTCTATTATATTTTCCATGGGAAATAGGATAAAAATAGGCCTATTTTCCTGAAATAGGAATAAAATAGGTGAAAAATAAAAAAAGTAGCCTAAAATTACTTCCATTTTCTTCCTATTTCCGAGGGAAATACAATAAAAATAGGCCTATTTTCCTGAAATAGGAAGAAAATAGGTGAAAAATAAAAAATAGCCCCAAAATAGATCTAATTTTTCAAATTTTCCAAAGAAAATAGGAAAAAAATAGGCCTATTTTCGTTTAAATAGGAAAAAAATAGGGAAAAAATAGGGAAAAAATATATTTTCACACTTCCGAAAATCTACTGGGGTAGTAGTAAAGTTGTTACCCACCATTAATTTGTTTTGTTTTGGGTTGTTTTTTTTTTCTTTTTTTTGTTTTGTTGTAAGTATGTTAATGTTATTTATGTGTCAATTATTGATTAGTCTGTTTGATTGTAATGTGATTTTTGTTATTGTTATGTAAATCATGAAAACCAATAAAAGTTGGAAAAGATAAAAAAAAACGTTAAAGTTTACCTGCAAGACTCTCTTATGATGCATTACTTGGCAACTGTTACTGCATTGGCAGCCACACTTGGGTGATAGAAGCACTAGGGCATCTCCATGTTATTGTGTTGTCGGAGGTCACATGATGTCAAAGGTCATTTGAGGTCATATGTTAAAGTTTACCTGCAAGACTCTCTTTTGTGAAATAACTTCACATCAGTTGCTTGGATTACAACCTAACTTGGGTCATATTTGCACTGAGGGTACCTTGACGTTATGTTGCCGTTGGAGGTCACATGATAGGGTCAAAGGTCATTTGAGGTCATACGTTAAAGTTTACCTGCAAGACTCTCTTTTGTGAAATAACTTCACATCAGTTGCTTGGATTACAACCTAACTTGGGTGATAGATGCACTTGGAGTACATTCATGTTTTGGTACCTTCGAGCTCACATGGTAAGGTCAAAGGTCATTTCAGGTCAAGTGTTATATTATTCATATTCGTTGACAAACTTTCTCATATGAACGTATTAATTTTAAAAGCCTTATTTCATTTCCACTTTTCAACCTTAGCACTATTTTAACCTTTTTGCGAGCTTCTAATTTGGTAGTGAAAATTTACAGAAAATTCCGCTGCCCACATATTGTATTTTTCGTCTTATAGTTCTAATTTATTTGTTGTTTCATTTGGTCAGTAGATTCTCTGTAATTTATGCGCCGAACCAATTTTCTTTCCGATATAAACATTTTGTGTTGTATACTTCATCCATTTCATGTTTTATTTGGGTTGTATATTATCCCTGAACTAAGCGCCAAATCAATTTTCGATTCGATAAATGTATTTTGCGTCTTAGTTCTAATTTATTTGTTGTTTCATTTGGTCTGTAGATTCTTTGTAATTTATGTGCCGAACCAATTTTCTATTCGATATAAACATTTTGCGTTGTATATACTTCATCCATTTCATGTGTTATTTTGGTTGAATATAGTGCTGGGACTAAAAACCGGGTACCCGGGTCCCGCCCGAGAGCATCAGGTCCCGGGTCAAAATATTACATGCCCGTTTCCCGAAAATAAGTATTTAATGATTACTCATGTATGTAACATGACAAGGCGGTAGATAACGTCGACCAGCCATTCAATATCTAGCGCCCCACTGCAGTGATGCGCTTTCGAGTTTTTCCCAGTGTTTAATAGCTTCTTAAGGGTAAATATAAGCTTGTAATTTGGTTTATATGATTTTCGGGTAACCGGGAACCCGCCCGAAAAAATCGTCGGGTTCCCGAATTGAAAAAATACCCGAAACTCCCACCCCTGGTTGAATATCATCCATTAGTTACGCGCCAAATCAATTTTCGATTCGATAAATGTATTTTGCGTCTTAGTTCTAATTTATTTGTTGTTTCATTTGGCCAGTAGATTCTTTGTAATTTATGCGCTGAACCAATTTTCTATCCGATATATAAACATTTTGCGTTGTATACTTCATCCATTTCATGTTTTATTTGGGTTGTATATTATCCCTGAACTAAGCGCCAAATCAATTTTCGATTCGATAAATGTATTTTGCGTCTTAGTTCTAATTTATTTGTTGTTTCATTTGGTCAGTAGATTCTTTGTAATTTATGCACCGAACCAATTTTCTATTCGATATAAACATTTTGCGTTGAATATACATGTACTTCATCCATTTCATGTTTTATTTGGGTTGAATATTATCCATTAGTTACGCGCCAAATAAATTTTCGATTCGATAAGTGTATTTTTTTTCATTTCATTTCATTTCATTTATTTCCACTTCCAACAATATAAAATACATAGGTTTACATCATACATAGCAAATCAATGAAACTTACAATTATTGTTTACAGCGTACAATATAGACATAGAAAAACCAAAACCAAACTAGGTTGGTAGCGGAGGGGACTGCTAAAAAGCTAGGCTTGTAGATTGCAGCCCCCGATAACTTATAATTGCAAAATAGTGTATCGTTGAAAAGGGAACATATTTGCACATGAACCGGATAAACAAAACATAACAGGAGTGAAAGAGACAGAAAAGGAAGGGAGAAAAGAACGAGATAGGGTAGGACTCTTACCAAGGGACACACACAACACAACACAACACAGACCGACCAGAACACGGATGACAGCATAAATTGAATAGGAACGTAATCGTGTACAATGTTGTTTGAAATAATTTGAAGAAGATTGAGGGATGATGAGTTTTAAAGAGCCGAGGTTTGAGAACAGTTACTCAGAAGAATTGTTTTCAATTTAAATTTAAAAGAGTTTAAACTAGGGGCATTCTTGATGCTATTATCAAGAATAGTCCAGAGCTTCGGGCCTGTGAAAGTAAAGATGGATTTAGAGAGCATAGTTCTAGTTAATGGCAGATGAAATTCGTCTGATTGTCGAGTGGGGTATTGATGTATAGTTTTGTTTTTATTGAATATTATATTGAAGATTGAGGGTAGAGCATTATTATTCAATTGGTACATAAACTGACCGAGATTATAGCGATATAAGTCAGTACATAAACTGACCGAGATTATAGCGATATAAGTCAGATATCTTCAAGATTTTATTTTCTATAAATAAGACATCAGTATGGGATCTCCATGAAGTGTTACAAATAACACGCATGGCTTTCTTTTGTAGAAGCAATATTCTATGAAGATAGGAATTGTGTGTATTTCCCCAAACAATAATACCATAATTTAGATAGGGTAAAATTAATGTCGAGTAGAGCATTAGTAGTGAATTAGTTGGTAGAACAAATTTAACCTCATTTATAATTCCTATATTCCGGGAAATTGTTCGGCAAATTGTATCAATGTGTACTTTCCATGAGAGTCTATCGTCTATTGTCAAACCTAAAAATTTCATTGAAGAAACGACTTCAATATCAGTACTATCTAATTTAATGTTATGTGGCAAGATATCTATAGAATTGCTAAAGAGCATACATTTTGTTTTTTGTAAATTTACTGACAACTTATTGGCTCTTATCCATTGTAACAATTTGTCTAATTCAATATTTAGGGTATTAATCAAAATATCAGGATTTGGATGTGAGAGGAGCACATTAGAGTCATCTGCAAATAACATAAATGAGAGGATATTAGATGAGTTATGGATATCATTGATATAGATTGTAAATAAAAGGGGGCCCTGTAAACTACCCTGCGGAACACCACAGTTTACATCCTGCATAGAAGAACATTGGTCATTTATACATACAAATTGCTTTCGGTTTGTTAGATAGTTGCTGAACCACCCCAAGGCCTTACCACGAATTCCATAATTGTTCAATTTGTAGAGAAGTATTTTATGATCTATGGTATCAAAGGCCTTGGAGAGGTCCAGGAAAACGCCCACAGTATGATTTAATTTATCAATAGCTCTTGTAATTTTTTCGACAAAGGCAAGCACAGCATGGGATGTATTATGCCCTCGGCGAAAGCCAAACTGAAAATCAGAAATTATGTTGTTTTTATTAAGGAAATTTAGAAGTCTTTTGTATATTATTCTTTCCAGAATTTTTGAAAGAGCGGGTAGAAGAGAAATTGGTCGAAAATTACAAATATGACATTTTTCTCCTTTTTTGTAAACCGGAATAACCTTGGAAATCTTCATAGAATCAGGAACAACACCGCTAGACAAAGACAAATTAAATATATGCACCAACGGATCGACTATGTAATTTATGACGTTTTTCAATAAAATGTTATCAATACCATCGTGTCCAGTACTCTTTTTATTTTTCAAATTGTGAACTATATCTATTAACTCATTTCTATGTACAGGGACAAAAAACAGCGAATTGGGATTTGGCTGGTGTATGAAATCTGAAAATTTCTTTTGCGTTGGAGGAATATTTTTTGCAAGATTATGTCCTATCTGAGAAAAATATTGGTTGAATACATTAGCTATTTGTACTGAATCGTGGATTTCTACATTGTTATGTTTAATATTTGTTACACGTGATTTATCGTTATTCTTATTAATAACACTATTTATGATTTTCCATGTTTTACTAATATCGTGTTTAAAGAGAATCAACTGATTTTGAAAATATTTCCGTTTTTCAATTCGTAATATTTTGGTGAGAATATTTCTGTAAGTAGTATATTTACGGTGAGACTTTACAGAACGCTGAATTTTGTTGGCGTAATATAAGTTGTTTTTTCGATTTATTGATCTTGAAATTGATTTAGTTATCCAAGGAAGTCTGGGGCTCTTTTTATAATTAGAGGATTTTTTCACTAATGGAATATGCCTATCTAAATGGGACATGAAACTCGTCATAAAAGTATTGTAAGCTGTATTTGTATCGTGCGAACTATAAACATCAGCCCAATCAGCACCTTCAAGACTTGCTTTCAATTGCGCTATTTTATTAGGTGTTATTCTTCTAAATCTTTCCGACGGGATATCTTTTTTATTAAAACTACAAGGACTTCGTGAAAAAATTGGGTAGTGATCTGATATGTCAGATAAAACAATTCCTGATTCAGGTAAAGGAATAACATTACAAAAGATGTTATCTATGTTATCTATGAGGGTTGCTGTTTGGTTGGTAACCCGAGTTGGTTTAGTAATTAAAGGTAAGAAGGATGCAGAAAACATGGTATCCAAAAATTCTTGTGAAGTATTAATAGAAGAATTAGATATATCTATGTTAAAGTCTCCTATAATATAACAATCTTTGTTTGTAAATAGAGGATTGTGCAATAAATCTTGCAGATATTCTAAGAAGTCATGAATATTTGAATTAGGAGGTCTGTAACATACCGTGATCAAAATGTTCTTGGAATTTGGTACTCTAATTTCAATGACAATTGATTCAGCAATTTCAGTCATACAGTTAAGATCACTATGAATAAAATAGTCAAAATGTTGTTTAATATAGAGAGCTACCCCACCTCCCCTTCTATTAATTCTATTATTCTCTACGAAAGCATAACCGGGGAGTGAGTATGAGCTAGCAGATTCTTGAGTTAGCCATGTTTCGGTCAAAGCAATTATAGAAAATGAGTGACCAGGAGTATCCATTAGAAAACGCAAGTTATCAAAGTTACAATTCAAACTTCTAATATTCAAGTGCATTAAAGAAAATGTAACAGGTGTTATTTCAAGAGATTTAAACTGATTCATAGTAAAGTAGTTTGAGCTTATATAGTTGTTATCCGTATCTTCATTTAAGTCAGTAGCTAGAGTATTAATTCTTTGAGATGCAAGATTATCAAAATGAGAAGAATTACAACTAGAACTGCAATCGTATCAGAACGATGTGCATAGATTGACGTCTGTATTTTGCATGTCCTTGAACAGTAAAATAAAAAGCATCTCTTAAACTATCTATAGCAATTTGTTTGAAGTCTGTAGCATCTAGAATAGTGGAGATAGGCAAAATCGAACAAAAGGTACGAAACACGGACAGAATGGCGCCTGGACGGTCATGCATGAGTGATTTCGGAAAATGAAGAGTTCAGTGCATTACATGGCATGCCAAGGAACATGCATACGAAATTTGAATCGAAATGGACAAGGGGAAAGGACCTAGACAGTGATCACAAGCACTGCATGCAAAACAAATTGGCCACAATGGAAATCTGGCCCGGACGGCATGCCATAGTTCCTTGGTAGTGGCATCTATGCAGGATATAAAATTGCGATTAAAACAAAGCGCTTGATAGATACTAAAAATCTGGCTTCGAGAGTCTCTTCATTTTGCCTCGAAGCATGTACCTGCAAAATTTCAAGAAAAATATCAATCGTTCAGGGGGCCAAATGCGGGAAACCGATTTGCCCCATAGACAATACGTGTAATACATGTGCAGGATCCGTATAATGACCCGATTTCAATCGCGATTTACTCAAAATATTCTGCGAGACCATATATCTTTTTTGGCATCCCTGACGAGGGAATTTTATTGCGGTCATTGTGAGCCTACTGCGACTAGCGCGCCATTTAAAATAAGCATATTATGCAATATTATGTAATGCATAGTAAATTAAGGTTTTTGCGTAATATCTTCGTGATGACGTCATCGATTTCAACCAAATTTTGTTAACAGTTGTCAAATACAAAAATACACATACCCACCAAATTTCAAAGACGTACGATGAATGTTCACAAAATTAGAGCAAGTTGTCTTTATTTCGGCATTTATGCAAATATTGTGATTTTCAAGTGCAATTTTCTCAAAGTCGGTCAGTGATGAGGTATATATTTTTTTATTTGGCTGAAAAGGGTATATCTTGAAGTATCTAAATCCAAAAAAGGGTACGGGTTCACCCAGGCATGACGGAGATACGGCCACATGAAGAGAGCCGTTTTGAAAACTTTAGAGGGCGCTGTTTATATAATGCGTAATCAGAAATGCATGAAATATGGCAGAAATGTGTGCAATGGCAAGACCAACACATGGTAAAAGTTTGGGACAAAAATCAATTGATATGACAAAGTTATAGGAATTTTTCATATTCGGGAGGGAAAATTTCAAGAAATTTAGCGTTTTTCAACATGGCGGATTTCGGACTTAAATTTACAGTGTGAAGATGGCATTTTTGGTATTCACTTTAAAAAAAGAATGTAAATAGCAACTCTTGGACTATCTACAGGAATTTGTTAGAAGTCTGTAGGATGTAGGATAGCTGAGATAGGCCAAGAGAACAAAAGGCATGAAAATGACCCCAAAACGGACAAAATGGCGCCTGGACGGTCATGCATGAGTGAATTCGAAAAACGAAGACCTCAGTGACCTAGAAGACATGCCAAGGAACATGCATACGAAATTTGAAATGAAATGGACAAGGGGAAAGTACCTAGACAGAGCGCACAAACACCCCGTGCAAAACGAATGGGGTCTGAGGAAGAAGAAGAAAAAGAAGAAGAAAAAGAAGAATAAGAATGCAGAACGCGAACGAGAATAGAAGATTGACTTAACGTCAATCTAATTATTATTTGGAGTACTAGTATTAGGTCTAAACAAGCCGTAAAGCTCATCATCGCTCAGTATATTGAAGGGAATGTTATCAGCCATAAAGTATCAAAGTAAAACACGGAATGGAGTAAGTCGTTCCTAGTACGGACAATGATCGTGTGCGTGTGGGCAAGGCAGTGACCTGTGAAGAGATAGAAGTCGAAAGAGAGAATAAATTAGAACAGTTACAATACAAGGAAGAGGCTACACATAGAGAAACATTGATACATAGATACAACTGGTAAACATTTGGGCACACACGCCATTTCGTGTGCATAAATGAACTACCAAGCATACTTCAGTGAAGCATGCATGGACATGGATGAGCTCCCATGCATAATTATGAAACACGTTAGGAGGTCCACCCTGACAAGAGACCGGCTTCCAAAGAGCAACCAATCCCAAATCAGGGTGGGCCTCCCAAATGCAGGTGAAAATACGGAACGTGATAAACCAAACATCACATGCTATTTTGCGTCTTAGTTAGAATTTATTTGTTTCATTTGGTCTGTAGATTCTTTTTATGCCTCCGTCCACAGAAGATGGGTGCCGGAGGCATTATGTATTCGGGTTGTCCGTCTTTGTGTCCGTCCGTGCGTCCGTCCGTGCGTCTGTCCGTCCGTATTTGTATTTGTGTAATCTAATAGGACTAGATGGTAACTTCTTATTCCATCTCTAAAAGGGGGGGATGGGGGCAGTCGATGGAGGGAAGTAGTATTTTGTGAATAGTCCTTCTCATTAATGGGTATTACATTCTGTGGCAGATACCCAGAGATACAATTCTTTTGCGTGACAACGGAGATCACGATATTTCCAGTTTCCGCAAATGGGCGAGACACACTCTTGCTAATGCCTTGTTATATTTTAACATGCTGTGTACTGAAAAGCTATGTTGATGAGAATAGTGGAGGTGAAAAGAAAACCGATCTGTTAAATAAGGATTCAGCAGATGAGATTTATGGGAAACTTGATACGAAAAGGAGGATTGACATGAAGTTATCCTATTTAATACAGTCCCGCCCACGGGAAACGTCACGTGTCCGCCTAAATATATGCGTCTTCATTGCGGGGAGCACTGCGTCTAAACGCGTTCGGGCATACTAGGGGAAACGGACTAGTCTAAATGCCCTAGTACGGCCGGACGAGGGTTTGTGTGCAAGCATGATGTTTGTGATGAGCCGCGAGAACGGCACGGGTCCGACATCTTTGTGATTTATGTTTCATCTTTGTTTTCTCATGTTTATATTCCATTTATAATTCGTCTCATTTCTCAATGTCTTTGACACCAAAGAAAAAAACTTTCGAGCTTCTAATTTTGTAGTGAAAATTTACAGAAAATTCCGCTGCCCACATATTGTATTTTGCGTCTTATAGTTACCGCGATTTCTGAAGAACTGTTTGAGGTAAGAACTTCAAACTTGGTACCAGTATGTATCCCCATAGAAAGAGGAACTGATTTTGGGGTAGTTTTACATTATCACAATATTAAACCCGAGTCGAATCGATTGGTTAGCCGGTGTTCGATCGAAGACATCGAATCCCGATTTCGTTTTGGCATAACTGGTGCATCGATTTGCTAATTCGCTCGCGGAGGACGTCGCCCTTTACCTGTGCTTGCTCTATGGAAAAATCGTTTTGTCGTTACGAACTGAAGTTTACGATAATATTCTTGCACTCTCTCTGCATTGTCAATTTTACAATTGTATAATTGAACATGATAAATACGGGCATGAGTATGAGTGTTCCTACTTAATTCGCAATAACTAATATCACACTCTCATCAAACTGGCAATTGCTTCTTGGAAATGATCTGAAGCTGAATATCGAAGTCGAGTCATGAGCGACGAAAAGTTTATTTCGTATTGTTTTTTTTTTTTGCATGGAACAAACGTGTTCCATTCAGCTCTCCAAAGACAAAGTAAGATTATTAATTCTTTGAATCTGAATCATTGTCGGATGTGTCGACAATGAGCATCGCTTCGTGCGACACTAGAATGATATTTTGGCTAGCAATACGGACAGCTCGTCAGCTTTTTTTACTAGCCATTGGCTAGCGGGCTTTCGTTAATGTCGAGCAGCGAGAGCCCCATACATATGCCCGCGATGCCAGCGGACCGGTCACCGGTGCACGGTGCATGCACTGCATGCAACTCTGTTTTCACCGCCCATCATTTATTGATGCACCGGTATTCGATCGAATCAAAGCCGTTGAATCCCGGATTATGAATTATTCGATATGACTCAGGCTTACACCATATCTCAACTAATTTGTATTCATGACTAGGAGGATATAAGTTGGGTTATAAGGTGTAAGGTCAAATGTCAAAGAGGTCAGTTAACATGTAATTAGAGGCTTTTATTCTGGTTATCACAATATTTCAAGAGCGGTTTGAGCCATCAACTGAATTTAGGCGGAGGCATATAGGAGACGCAGTCGCATTCATCTTGTTAATTTATACGCCGAACCAATTTTCTATCCGATATAAAAATTTTGCGTTGTATACTTCATCCATTGCGAAGATTCATTACTCCGACAGTTCGTATTTCCGAAAATGGAATTGGGTTCATAATTCCGGGAATGAAAAAAAAAATGTTTATATTTCTGAAGGTTCTTAAATTATTCCTAAAAGTCACATAGTCATAGGGCTCTATTACATTTTCGTAATTACGAATCCTACATGTAGCCTACATCGTTTTCGAAATATGCGTAAAGAACCTTCTGAATAACGAATCTTCACAGAAATACGTCACATATTTGGAATTGTGAAAATTTGTATTTCGGAATTACAAACCTGATGAGTTATAAAACGAATTTTCTGAAATACTATTTTCAAACCGCGACCACTATGTTGCTTAAGAAACATTGGAGATAAAAGTAAGAGAAAACTTCTTGTCATTTCAATTTCACTATGTAACTAACTAATACTATGATAAAAACGAGTGACATCTCTGTTGTTTTAGATCATCACCAGGCGCGCAGCCAGGGGTTGCGGTGGGGGTGGTCGCCAACGCCAACTAAAAAAAAAAAAAAAAAAGCGGAGGAAGTGAGAGAAAAAAGCCTAATTAAGCCGCTAGAGCCGTTATCTTTCTCTCAAAATTTGCTAAAACATCAAAGATTTTGCGCGGGAGGTAGGGGGGTTGGAGGTAAGAAACCACCCCCCCTCCATGCAACCACCCCTGTTACACACAGTACAGTATTGCCCCGGAGTACTCTTTCTGCTAAACATCGCGCGGGATGGGGCTGGGGTGGGGGTGGGGGAGAAACTCCCCTCCCTGCACCCACCCCTGTTACATGCAGTGCAGCATTGCGTCTAAAAACAAGTCAGTTGAAAATCAGTCCGGGCGTCAAACCGTACTTTCCGCCTACCATTATCTTTATCTAGAATTTGCTATTAAACATCAGAGCTTTTGCGCTTCTCGCAGGAGGGATGGTGGTGGGACCCCCCCTGCCACCCTACCACCCCTGTAACATACAATGCAGTATTGCCCCAGTCAATTTGCGTCCAAATAAGTTAAAAGCAGTCATGACGTCGAACTATAACTTTTCGCCAGAAAAAATGTTTGCTACGAGCCGTTTTTCTGTCAAATTTGCCTAGTCGTCACAGATTTCGCGCTTTGCGCGGGAAGGGGGAAAACTTTCCCCTCCCTGCACCACCCCTTTCATACATGTATACAGTGCAGTTTTGCACCCGCCCCTAATGTTTTTCAGAAGGGAACACTGTACACTTGATCTTAGACTTTATTCTAGGTTCTTTAATATGAGATGTTAAATTCAGGATCAATAATCATTAAACTGTATAAAGCAGTGTCAACGTCCCCCTCCCCTTAGGGATCACGGAGAAACTCGGGAACGCGTGCAAACCCGTTCCTGTTTCCTAACAATAGAGGCTTTGATTGGGGCGTGCATGAGCGTGCAGAACTATCGAGGGGAGGTACCGTTATATACGGTCCGAGATTCATTTGCATAATCCTTTGTTAAACGGTTTGCACGCCAGGCGACGGGGCAATCAAAATCTACAGAGTTTGAAACCATATATCGATCGCTTCTCGAGAAGCCGGATATAAGTTAAGAACCCACTAGCGCTCCCGCGGGAGCAATATATACGAGCACAGCAGCCCTATGCGACTATTCTGAAGTTGTTTATGCGCGAATATGCACTTCGGAACGTAGATTTTGAACTTGAAGTAGCCTTCTGCAACGACTGAAATAAAACGAGAATCCTTGATCCTTAACATATAAGTCACGTCGGTGAACGTTTTGCCGCCGTCGGCACATAAAATCTTTTTTTTTGTTTGTTTCTGGGTAACGGTTTGGAAACACCAAAGTCACATGCTTCTCGAGAGCGCACGGCCGTATACCGCGCATACAAATGCACTATGCTGCGCATGTTCATTTTCATTTTCCAAGGCGCTGGCGGGCGAAGACTTTGCTTTAAAAAATTGGCATAACAAGCTTTAAAAAGATTACCGACTGTAAAAGCGGATAAATTGTTAAACTGCATAACTGAAAATTTTGAAATAAGTTTCAAATAATTATTAATCTCATTATCCGTCGTTCAAATAGTATTACAAGTTTCTACATATTTGTCCTTTTTTCTTCCAAATTACCGTCGGGATTTCTACTTTTGGCGATGTGAGCAATTCCAGAGCGGGTTTAATTAAAATCATTTTCTCGCTACGGTCCTAGATTTCTTATACTCTTTCCGTCATTATTTAAAACCATTTCATGAGCGTTTTCTTGTCTTCGTATAATAATTATCGGCAGAATATATGTCTTTATAAACATAAATGTTACCCCAATAATTAGGGATCGTTATTTCTATGACAGTCGTAATATTTATTGTTGCATTTTATATCTGCCCTATTCAATATAAAACAAAGGAAATCTGTATAATTTCATCTCATGATTTGAAAACAAAAATCAAAGAAAAACAAAAAGAATAATTAATAAATCCACGTATTAAAATTCAAGTAGTCGGACGAGATCGATTGACATCAAGAAGCAAAATCACCGGGCAAGGAAAGAATAAGTTAGCGGACTTGGCTGAGTCCAAGCACAATAACAATATATATTTATTGATCAAGCATGCATGAAATTGTGACTCTAGTTGCTCTATGACATGATGATGATGATGATGATAACGCAGGTGTCCACCTGTGCTGGGCTCTCATGACGCTCGCTCTAGAAGTAGAATGTCTCGCAAAATCCAACATTCTTGCCAAGTATGTTGAAGTGAAGTCCATAAGTCTAGGCTTTTGTCTAGTCCGTATTAATGGCTTGACTTCGGCAAATAATTCAAAGTCAATCCAAATGATCAATATCAATTAACCTATATAAGTAAACATCGAGTGAAATTTGAGAGTACATCTAGGCCTATGCCTACTAATTTCAGATAACTGCGGACATCGACGTGACATTGCGATGCATCCCGTTTTCTAACTCCTTTATACTTTAGTCTTGTAAAAAGAAGAGTCGTTTTTATTTTGACAGGAAACTTAGCAGTATACTATTAAACTATTGACTACTGATTGGAAATTGGAAATTCCTATTTCAGGAAAATTAATCCGGCTCGCCGGACATAAAAGTATAAATCGGTCGAAAAAGTTAGAACTTGAGAACAAAAGTATATTATATGACTTTATATGCCACCACTGAATAATATGTGCTATCGACACGGATTATTATTCACGAATCGTACATGTATTTTGTTTGAGATCAGTCACTGGATTTTTTTTTTTCAAACAAAGGAAAGATCGAAACACAACGTTACTGCGAACCATCCGTATATGGACCTCATGAATTACACCTGCCGCCATGCACCGATCGACCAACATATTGCGGGCATGTCAACGTGCCTTATTTTTAGGGGACGCGGAGCTTTTCTGAAAGAGTGGTGTTTCTAAAAAAAACCAAAAAACAGTGAACATGATTATGCTCGCTTTTTTTAATCTTCTCGTCGCAAATATGCATATCGCCACGAATACTTGGCCTACTTTCGGGGGTGAGGGAGGTCATACCAAATCAAAATTATTCCTAGTTTCTCGTCCCCACCCGCATCCTTTTTTTTTCGCCTGTTGATGCCTTTTGGGGGTCAGGGACCCAAGAAGAATATAAATACAGCTGTATAACGGGAATACGAGCGCAGTAGCTATGTGCGGTGGCCATCTTGGAAAAATATCAAATCTCAAATAACGTGGTACCCCCTCATTTTCGAAAAATCCGGATGAGAAACTATAGGAATCAGTTCTACTTGGCCTCACAGAGGCACGGGCATGGGCATGATCCAGGGTCTCGTACAAGGGGAGTAGCACAAGTCTGAAAATGTTTAGACAAGCACTGTTAACTATTTTGGACATACAAAATAAATCAAATGAATGGGTTGTCATATATATTCAAGTCCCTATACCTATTTGGTGGGAGAAAATGTACTTTGATGAAGAAAACACAAATTTGATTTATCCATTGAGCCAAGCACTTGTATAACACCCAGATATAGCTGGCAATTAAACTATTCATATTCGTTGTTCATGACTTCAAAACGATTAACACTGTGCAACTTTGAGCGTGTATTTTCGAAAATTTCAATTCAGCGGTTCATGCGAGTAAAGAAATTGCGGGGTCTGAAAATTACGACTAGTGTTAGTAGTTTTCTGCGAAACACGTAACAAGCACGGTCATGACCTGCTTCTTGTCTGTCATCGCTCACTGGCCGCACGCGCGGTGCCTTTTCATCTCCTTGAATTGGCAAACAATGGACATACATGTAGGCAAGCGCGCATTCCTTTCCCCTACTTTCGATGTTTGTTTCCAAACAATTATTATACTGCTTATCGACTACAACAGCCTGACAAAGATGGAATTTTCCTATTTTATTACTCAGTTATTTTTTCTTTTCTTTATGACTAATTCATCTTATTCGATACCTCTATACTACCCCGCTGAATCTCTTTAATATTCTACGATACTTGCTTTTTTTGCATGATATACTTCCGTTTTTTATTTTCCTGTTTATTATTAATCTGTTTACATTTTTGGTCTTCCAGTTTTCACCTTTCTGTCACGTTCCGCCAATATTGTAACTATTTTGTATAATATTGATGTAAAAGTCTTGTAGTGAGAAAAGGAAATAACGATGTTTTCAAGGAACTTGCTCAATTGAATGAATTATTTTTTTTCATAAATTACCATTTCCTCCAAGAAATTTGTTTTTCCCTCTATCATACCAATGTGTCCGAAAATATGAATTGGGAACATGTTCTTCCTAAATATGTACTTGCTTAACCCATTTTTGACATCGGAACTAAATAAGATTGATCTTCGAACTTATTCGGATTTTCTACTTGTTAATTATATATAATTTATGTAATTACACTTTCACTGGCCAGATTCCTCGATTTCTGTTGTAATACTAAACGTACAAATTGTTGGCTATTACTTGTCAAATTTGACTTTCCTTATAATATGATGGTCCATCATAATTATAGCCAACGTTGTACCCCCCCCCCCCCAATCAATATCCTAAGTTTGAAAGAATCGATATCAGTGGAGTAGGCTTATACTCTACTGATTACGCAGCCAAATAGGCCTACAATGTTAGTGAAAATGTCCAGCGTGCACCCTCGACCCTACCCCCTCCCCTAAATACACGTCTTCCATTACATGGACATTAACAATAACGTCAGCTTAACAAGACATATTTTGTCTGTTTTGGGTAAAAAGTTAGCGCCAACATTCGTGACGGACAAAGGATAGCGGACAAAAAAAACTCGTCTTTCTATACTTAACAATGGTTCGTGTAAACAAAAGATGTTCTTTTGACTATACCAGAACCATTGTGAAGGGTATACAATGAGGGTTTGTTTTGTCCACTCTCTTTGTCCATCATGTTCATAGCGACTCTGTATACAACTGCTGTCAATGGCCAACTGATTACGTAACCAAGTACATGTACAGCGTTGATGAAAAGAAACTTTGAACCTTCAACGTTGATATTGGGTGGGGGGGGTGGGGGGGGGGGCGTGTATACCACATTTCTGCACTGTCATACGTTTGCACGTGTTTACTGAAAAAAAAGGGGGGGCCTGCAGCCCCCGGTTCCGCGGTCCCTGCGTTGTACCCGCGATTTGGACATGAGGCATTCGTAAATACGAGACACAGGAGCGGGATGGACTGTGAATCCAAATTGTAAAATATAAACTCCCGTAGATGATACAAAGAAGTGCAGAATAACAAAAAAAGATGCGCATGCGGCCTTGTTTCCATTTCTAATCTGTCTCCTTTTTGGCGGCCAGGCCAGCCGAGCGAAGTTTATTAAGGAGACAATGAATCATGCTCTCGGCGTGTTTGTCGAATTTATGTTTGTGTTAAAAGTTAAAACACAAATACTTCTTCTTTTCTTGGCTATTTCAAAAGTGCTTTTTATCTGAAGGGGCTATGTGGGGAGTTTACCATGGACCGTTTCCCTTTGTTTCGTCATTTACTATTTATTCTTCTTATTGGGCGAAGGGAGAGCGCGGGGGGGGGGGGGGGGGGGCCAGCCGAGATATGAGATATGAATAGCGAAGGTTTTATGAATTAATCGTTGTTGGGAGAGTAAGGAGGAATGTAAGTAATAGTAAAATAAGAGTGTTAAATTGGGTTGTGCACGGTCCGAAAAAAAATTGAGACGAATTACTTGACAAATTAATTTCCTCCAAACGATCAAAATAATTTCGTCGGGCTGTCTTCAATACAAGAATGAAACGCAAACGAAAAGAAGGTGAGAAGATTTTAGATCTACTTGACGAATTACTTTTCTAGCTATCGATCGAAATAGTTTCATCCCAATTTGCTGGACGAATTAATATTGATAAAATTCAAAATAATTTTGTCGGGCGCCTTCAAGGGAAGAATTACGCCAAGGGAAAAATTACGCAAATGGAATGGGAAGTCGCCTATATATGCGACAAATATAAAAATAACGAAGGTTTTATGAATTAATCGTTGAGAATTGTTGAGGGAGTGTATAAGGAGCCTTGTAAGAAACGTCTTCAATACAAGAATTATGAAACTCAAACGAAAAAGGCGAGACGAATTTAGATCTATTCGACGAATTAATTTTCTCGCTAACGATAATAATTTCGTCGGGTCGTCTTCAGAACAAGACTTATGAAACGCAAACTAAACAGGCGAGACGATTTACTTGACGAATTAATTCTCTAGCTATCGTTGGAAATAGTTTGATCGGGCTGTCTTCAGGAATAATGAAACGCAAACGATAAAGAGGCAATTTGCTGGACAAATTAATATTGATAACATTCAAAATAATTTCGTCGGGCCGACTTCAAGGAAAGAATTCTGAAACGCAAATGGAATGGGAAGTCGCCGATTTATGTGACAAATATATTCAAATGTTGCCGGACTGAAATCAAAAGCAATTTTCCGAAGTTAAATTTTACCAACCGTAACGCCTTTGCCTACATCCGGGTTGGGTAGGAAAGAGGTTAGTCCATTTTAATTGGGCCGTCGCGTAGCGTCGGGGCATAGGGGAAATATACAACAGGCGGTTTTGAGGTGTCTGTCTTTCAGAAAGCGACAGCCCCCCCACAGAACCTGTGCAGCCCCCTGACGAGGGGCGACGCAATGCAACGGGCTATTGTGCCGATATCCGGTGACTGTAACAAAAAATACTACAACTTGGGGTGGGCGTAATAGCCATTGTGGCCCTATGATTTCAAATCCCAAAATCTTCATCATCTTGCCCCCCTGCTGTGTCCTGCCTCTCATACGCCCGGTTCAATACACCTTTTTATATTCGTTTGCAGGCCAGTAGCCAGGATTTTCAAAGGGGGGGGGGGTGCGTCAATCAAGAAAACGGATCTTCAGTGGAGTACCCAGGATTTTTCTTACAAGGGAAGCAAATTTTGTCAACTGTCAAATTCTGCTTGGAGGAAAACCCATATATTTTTCTTCTCATCAGCCCCTCCAAAACTCGCTCAGTCGGGGGGGGGGGGGGGGGGGGGGGGGTAACCAGTTTAAGCATGCATCACATAAAGAACCTCTCTGACTCTTCTTATTGAAATACATTACATTGAAAAAATGGACTACGGACCTGGTATGTGGGAATAAAATATGACACATTTACCTTAAAATAGTAAATTAAAATCGTAATACTAAATGAAGAACAGGGTCCGCTACAGTGGACGGCTAGAATGATTGACATATTTACACTTGCGCGCAAATTGTTGGTTAGCACACGCAGTCACTCTGCTTTCACCAACAAGCGACACTGTCTTTGATGAGAGACTCAGAGAGAGAAGAGGAAACAAAAAGCTGTGACAAAAAAAATGTCACGAATTTGGCATATAATTTATGCATTTTGTTTCTCGTCACCTCATAATTTCTAAGCGCTCGAGAACGAGATGCATTTTACTTGCCCACACATGCGCAGGCCAGGCGCGTCGATTCGTTGGGGATAGATAAAGCACTGGGGGGGGGGGGGGGAGTATCGTTTGTGAACAATGCTCTCCCCCTTAAGCTGGTACGTTTTCTTGTTTTTTAGATGGCTAAAATTATTAATCTACAGTATTACATTAAAGAAATACTGACATGATGAACTCAATATTTCAAGCAAGAAAGGTGCTCTCAAATCACATGCAAATCGCCTTGCCCGGTTGCCTTCTTTTTCTGGAGTATCTTTTTTTTTCTGAAGTTTTCCGATAATTAAAGGGGAATCCACATTCTTAGCAAGTTGATTTGTGTGAAAGAAGAAGTTTGAACATAGAGAAACATACACAAGTTTGAAAGGAATCAGACAAAGAAAGTTATGAATGCTTGAAAATGCAATTACTAGAAGTATGCAAATCTTAAATTGGCATTTTGGTTATACATGTAGTTGGTTGTGATATTATGACATGGACAACTCTCCCATTTTGTCATATACACAACATTATCACTAACTGCTCTTTTCTCCGAAGCGCTCTTTCCTTTGGGCAGTAATCAGAATATATTGTAGTGAACATATTCTTACAGGTTCTCATAAAAGTAAAAGATTATACTTAGTAGCACATTTTGAAAAAAAATATTGGTTTTGTGTATTGGAGCGAATGGGCGATGTTGTCAAGGGCATACAGTTACCATAACCAATTTGGTTAATTTGAAACTCCCATATATATAGTGATTACAACTTTCAAAATTCACAACTCTCTTATTATTTATCGGATTTTGTTCAAACTTTCAGCAATATACTTTCAGAACTTGCAATTAAGTTTCGATTCTCCATTGATCTCGAGTGAGGACCACCGCTATTTGTTTTTCACTCCTTATTCTAAATCGCTGACACATCTTTCCTCTTTGCTTTCTACGATTTCAAACAGTAACTGATAATTGATAAATTAAGCTTTTTATATTCAAGCGTCGATCGTCAGTCAGAAACGATATGCTTGGTCAGGATAATCATTAAAAGTTCCGATTTCTTCATATTTTGCATCCTTTTCGAAACTATTTTTATTCAAGCGTCGTCAGTTAGAAACGATTTGCGTGGTCAGGAAAATCATTAAAAGTTCCGATTTCTTCATATTTTGCATCCTTTTCGAAACTATTTTTATTCAAGCGTCGTCAGTTAGAAACGATTTGCGTGGTCAGGAAAATCATTAAAAGTTCCGATTTCTTCATATTTTGCATCCTTTTCGGAACTATTTTTATTCAAGCGTCGTCAGTTAGAAACGATTTACGTGGTCAGGAAAATCATTAGAAGTTCGATTTATTCATATTTTGCTTCCTATATATTCGGATCTATTTTATTCAAGGGTCGTCAGTCAGAAACGATATGCTTGGTCAGGATAATCATTAAAAGTTCTGATTTCTTCATATTTTGCATCCTTTTCGAAACTATTTTTATTCAAGCGTCGTCAGTTAGAAACGATTTGCGTGGTCAGGAAAATCATTAGAAGTTCGATTTATTCATATTTTGCTTCCTATATATTCGGATCTATTTTATTCAAGGGTCGTCAGTCAGAAACGATATGCTTGGTCAGAATAATCATTAAAAGTTCTGATTTCTTCATATTTTGCATCCTTTTCGAAACTATTTTTATTCAAGCGTCGTCAGTTAGAAACGATTTGCGTGGTCAGGAAAATCATTAGAAGTTCGATTTATTGATATTTTGCTTCCTATATATTCGGATCTATTTTATTCAAGGGTCGTCAGTCAGAAACGATATGCTTGGTCAGGATAATCATTAAAAGTTCCGATTTCTTCATATTTTGCATCCTTTTCGGAACTATTTTTATTCAAGCGTCGTCAGTTAGAAACGATTTACGTGGTCAGGATAATCATTAAAAGTTCCGATTTCTTCATATTTTGCATCATTTTCGAAACTATTTTTATTCAAGCGTCGTCAGTTAGAAACGATTTGCGTGGTCAGGAAAATCATTAGAAGTTTCGATTTCTTCATATTTTGCATCCTTTTCGGAACTATTTTTATTCAAGCGTCGTCAGTCAAACGATATGCTTGGTCAGGATAATCATTAAAAGTTCCGATTTCTTCATATTTTGCATCCTTTTCGGAACTATTTTTATTCAAGCGTCGTCAGTTAGAAACGATTTACGTGGTCAGGAAAATCATTAGAAGTTCGATTTATTCATATTTTGCTTCCTATATATTCGGATCTATTTTATTCAAGGGTCGTCAGTCAGAAACGATATGCTTGGTCAGGATAATCATTAAAAGTTCCGATTTCTTCATATTTTGCATCCTTTTCTGAACTAATTGTATTCAAGCGTCGTCAGTCAAACGATATGCTTGGTCACAATAATCATTAGAAGTTCGATTTATTCTTATTTTGCTTCCTATAATTATATTCGGATCTATTTTATTCAAGGGTCGTCAGTCAGAAACGATATGCTTGGTCAGGATAATCATTAAAAGTTCGATTTCTTCATATTTTGCATCATTTTCGAAACTATTTTTATTCAAGCGTCGTCAGTTAGAAACGATTTGCGTGGTCAGGAAAATCATTAAAAGTTCCGATTTCTTCATATTTTGCATCATTTTCGAAACTATTTTTATTCAAGCGTCGTCAGTTAGAAACGATTTGCGTGGTCAGGAAAATCATTAGAAGTTTCGATTTCTTCATATTTTGCATCCTTTTCGGAACTATTTGTATTCAAGCGTCGTCAGTCAAACGATATGCTTGGTCACAATAATCATTAGAAGTTCCGATTTATTCATATGTTGCTTCTTATTCGGATCTTTTTTATTCAAGCGTCGTTAGTCAGAAACGATATCTTGGTCAGGATACTCATTAAAAGTTCCGATTTCTTCATATTCTGCATCCTTTTCGGAACTATTTTTATTCAAGCGTCGTCTGTTAGAAACGATTTGCGTGGTCAGGAAAATAATTAGAAGTTCAGATTTCTTCATATTTTGCTTCCTTCTCGGACCTTTTTTGACCATGACTCTGCCAAAGTATACACATCGTTAAACTTCATGCCGGATGTGCGTGGTTACATAATGGCTTACAATGACTTATTGATCGGTCTCTGGACAGCGGCAAACATGAAAGGATATTATCTCGACAAAAGGAACGCATCTGCACGCCACAATTAAGGCTCCCTCGGTGGGTGGCTATTGTTATGCAAATTCAACCTCATTAACTTCCTGGCGTGCAGGGGCGTTCCAAGCAATTAGTGCAACCGTGCAGGAGCGTTCCTCTGCGTGCCGACGGCTTCGGGGTTTCTCCGTGATCCCTTACATACTAATAAAGAAAAAAATAAAGAAAAAAAAAACCTTCATAGGGAATGCATTTTGGTGAAAGGCGCTAGAAAGTACAAGTTATTACTATGTACGACCTCCCCCGCGCCTCAAAAAGACAGGAGGTTCTTAGAAAGTGGGATGTCCATTGATGGATTATTGATCATTATTTACAACAAAAACGATCTTTTCTTTTCAGTATCGACACTCCCCTCCTTGTGTCAAACCCCTGCCTTCCAATTTATGACAGGAAGTTCTTAGAAATCGGAACCCATTGATAGATTAATGACCATGCCATGAAAAGGTGACACATGTCTATTGTGTAAATGGGAGCTGGAGTTCTGGGAAAGGGTAAAAGAAAATAATTTCTGAACTTTCTTACTCTTACTACGTTCATTTGGAAGATTATCATATTAGATGTCCCCTGAAAAGGATTGCTCTTCAAATGCCCTCACAGAAAGTAAATGTAAGCTTTCAAAACAGAATTATGAAGAGCGTTCGAAATTATGATATAGGTGTGTGATTTTGGAGAGAGAGAATTGTTTTTTAAAGCTCATGCAGTTAAATAGATCGGAGAGAAACGATGGCTTGCGTGCTGAGACGCAGTTTATCTTCATCCCGCTGTTTAGCATGATGATGATAAGAGTCCAATTCTGTAACTCTTTTAACAACCGAAAAGAAAAGAAAGTCAGCATGTTGACCAGAAAGAAAAGGATCTTTTTCGAGATTATGAAACAAGTGCATGAATTTTTTTTCTAACCTCGAGTAAACTAGAGCGGAGAGAAGCGTTGACATTCGAGCTATATATAAACGCAGTTTATCTTCGTCCCGCTATTTAACATCAGGGTGATACATTTCAATTATGTAACTCTTATTACAGCCGAAAAGAAAAGAAAGTTAGCTTTTTAACCAGAAACAAATGGACATGTATGTGTTGAGATTATAAAACAAATGTGTGAATTAGAGGGACATAGGGAGAGAGAGAGAAAAAATCACTAATCATCTCGTGCATGGGCCTGAGGAGGTGTTTCATTAATTCTTGTTCTTTGAAAGGGGCGGATTCTATACCTCCGTAACATGCAGACATGGGGAAAAGAAAAGAAATTTAACTTTTAGAAACCCGTAGATACACATTTTAAAAATAATTAGAGCAGGGTAAAATAATATCCACATTAGCCTTTTTTGTTCCCATCGCTTTTATCCAGTAAAAAGGAAAGAGTATACAAATTTCAAAACAGAATTAAGAAGAACTTTCGACATTATGATACATGTACGTGATTTAGAAGGAGAGAAAGAATTGTCAGGCCGTTAATTTTACAAGAGGCATTTACGATTAAAAAAAAACTGCAGTAAATAGAGCGGAAACACAGACTGTTTTTCTTTAGCAGAGAGAAAGTGAACTCAGCCGAGATTATCATACAAGTGCGTGATTTAGGAGAGAGAAAAATCGATAATCGTGTGTTAGGAGTAATAAGACATATTTTTATTCGTGCGCGGTAGATGTGGAAGGAAAAAGGCATGCTGACGAAAAGAGGTCACATACCATTCACACGACCAGAATGATTGACATGTTTACAATAGCGCGCAAAATGTCGGTTTCACCATCAAAGGGCGGTGGCTTTGCGGAGCGAAAAGAACATGGCAAGTAATTTATGCATTTTGTTTCTTGTCACCTCTGAATGTGATACTGTACATTACGAGACGGATGGACATGCGGTTGCGTACAAAATCTTGGTTTTCACAACCACTGTCGAGAGGGGGGAATTGGAGATGATTTGGAAAAGTTGAAGAAATCAGAACACAAATACCACGCACTCAACCAGAATGATTGACAAATGTGCGCAAAATTAGTTTCACTATCAAGCGACGGTGTCTTTGAAGAGCGAAAGTTATTTTCTCTCTCTCTCGGTCGCTGGTCCCTCTCCCTCTGTTCTGTTTTTTTTCCCCCTATCGCTCCCCACCCTCCCAATCTTCTCTCTTTCTCACTGCTTCTTTACTCGTAATCTGTTCTGTCTCGGTCTTTGCTCCCTCGTCCTCCCTGAATCCCCTCTTCTTCGTTTTTAAAAATCTCATCCACTTTCCTCCTCTTCCCCGCTTCTCACTACTCTCACTCTCTGCTCACCCTTCTCTTTCTACTCCCTCTCCCTTACTCTAGAAATTCGAGTTCCATTCTGCTACTTCATATTGATTTTTAAAAGGTCCCTTTGCTTCCTGTGACTACATGCAAGCTCTATTATCGACCATTTATCACTGGCGAAATATGATTTTCACCAGTGACAAATCAAAATGACTCAATGTTTTTATTTTATATTCTATGTTTGAGTCAGGATAATTAGGAGTAATAAGACATGACATTTTTATTCGGTATTTGTGCGGTAGATGTGGAAAGAATAAGGCGCGTTGGCGAAAAGAGGACACGACACCATTCACTTGACCAGAATGATTGACATGTTTACAATAGCGCGCAAAATGTCGGTTTCACCATTATAGGGCGGTGGCTTTGCGGAGCGAAAAGAACATGGCAAGTAATTTATGCATTTTGTTTCTTGTCACCTCTGAATGTGATACTGTACATTACGAGACGGATGGACAATTAAGTTTGTATGGCAAGTTTTGTTCCAAGCACGAAAAAAACCCAGAAAATACAAATAATATCAAGCCTATCAGATCATGTACATTATTGGAGCTCTTTGTTTCTTTGGTTAATCCAAGGAGTTCTGTGATAAGTCCTTGGTTAATCCAAATGCCGGTTTCAATGTAAGCTAAGACAGGTAAAATGCAACCGCTTAGTCCGGATTTAATTTTATGGGAGGGGGCAGTTGCGAACGCACGAACCGTGCCGGGAGGGGCTCCCGCGCGAAGCTCTGACGTTTTTAAAGCAAATTGGAGATAAATATAACGGCTCGTAGCACCCTTTTAGACGGAAAGTAGTTTGTTCGTCGCCGGGACTGCTTTCCACTGTATGTAAAAGTGGTGGATGCAGGGAGGGGGAGTTCCAAGGAGTTCTCGCTTTTTTTTTTTAGTTGACGTTTAAGGGGGAGGCCGCCCCCACCGCCCCTCCCTGGCCACCCGCCTGAAAAAAAAAAACAGGGTTTCGTATATTCAAATATTGATAATCAGAGCCCTCGTTGCTTCCTGTAAGAAGACCAGTACTGCAGTGAATGGCAGTAGCAGCCCCCTTGCCGGAAGGCAACGCCCTAATACTACCATGACTACGGCATAATTCAACAAAATAAGAAAGGCATAAAGTCGTTAAAAAATAGGGTTAGTAATTCCGAAAATTTATGTAGGGCTCTATTGAATTTTCGGAATTACGAACCGTAGGATCCGGCAGGTATCGAACCCTATGCATTATGACATATGAAGGACAGTCGGGACACCACCCAAATAAAATTTAGTAATGGGCTTGAGTGAGATATGCCCCCTGTATAACAGAGAAAAAAATGTACGACGATCGTAACGATTAAACACGAACATGATGAAGCACTGTGGTGATCAAAGTTTATGTTCTTCAATATTTTATGACAGCAGTAAAACATTCATTATTGTATTTTTCTTCTTGTACATGTTTGTTCTTTAAAAAGTAAATACCTCAATGTAATATATCACCACACACTTAAAAATATATCATGATTTAGTAAATTCACTTTAAAAAAAAAGACGTATTTACAATAATCTTGCTGATTCGGATAAACCTAAATTTTAACTGGTGTTCATCCTAGAAAAAAGAAACCCAGCGTACATCAGTTTATTATCTATTCAATATGAAGAATAGGGCGCAGACAGGACGCAGAATGCAAAATAAGTAGATCCGCGTTCATTCAGCAATGTATCCGCATAATCTTGAAAGATTCTGTTCACTGTCTTTATCATTCCTAAACACTTCCCGGCGTTTCCACACTTTCGGAGAGGGCAAAATTTCCGCTTCCATATTTTTGGTCGAGACCAAAATTTGGATGCGGAAATGAACTTCCCGACACCTTCGACAACTTACATTATTTCCTTATGTTGTCCTCATATATATCTAAATGGTTGTCGGGAAATTAAATAAAACCCTTTTTATTACAAAGAGAAATACTCTTTGTATTTTTTCGGATGAAGCCACGCAATCTTTCTTCCTGAGGTAGCGTTATTTTTTAGTCCAAGTACCCTCAAATATACAAGTATTTCCGCATTCACGCACGACTGACTTTGAGGGTACCGGACGCGTCCGATTTTCATCTAAGCGTGGGCAGGTCTCGTCCATTTTTTGTTTCGGGCGTGACGTTTCCCGTGGGCGGAACTGTAGATGACAAATATATCCTACTATAATGTAAAAGAACATGTAACAAACAGAATGTTAGTTATTAAATGCTCTCGAATTTTTCTTTGATTGTTACAGACAAATCTACCAGTCTTCAAATTAAAAGAATCAACAGTACGGCGGAGATACAGTGACTTTGAGTTTCTAAAACAAGAATTAGAAAGAGATAGTAAAGTAAGTAAAGAAAAACGTTTGTGACATGCATGCAGAGAGTGAGTTGTTTGAGTGATAATGTCATGAAGAATTAGTTAAAGAAATGAAAAGTTTTGAAGTCAAAAGAATTGTTACAACAGCAACAGAACTAGAGATCTTGTATATGAATTGAAAATTTAATCCAATTCTATCCACTTTTTTTGTGCTATCAATGTTTTAAAGTCGATAGCAGGACTTGAATGTTGTTATTTTTTTAGGCTGGCCAGTGACTTGTGCCCATGAGAGGGGCATGAAGCCAAAAGCCAAGATGGGCCATCTCGGTCATGTGTGTGACCAAAATCCTGAAAAAAATTCATTTGAACCTAATTCTCCAGTATTTGTCGTGTAGTAGAAGTCTCTAATTTTGGATATTTGAATAACAATCTTACCCCGAACAAATGGAGGATAATTATTTTAAATGAGAGTACATGTACATCATTTTCTTTCAGAGGTCAACAACACGTATGTGACCTCACACGAAAAAGTGTCGTATACCCCTTTCAAACCGGTTACCCGCTTAACATTACCGGTGAAAACCTTCAAATTTTACGAGCACAAATTCCTGCGGTTACGCGGGGAAGTACTGGAGCACCATTCAGACCGACCTAACTTGCCATTGGTTACGAATTCCATGTTCGCTCGGCTGGAAGTCGGGTCATTCAGGGCGCGCGTGTTTGTGTAATTCGCGCTGGGTTTTTAAAATGAAAGTCGGCATCGGTAAAGAAAAATATGGCGTCAACGTCTGTGCTCCAAAAGTTAAAAACAAAAAGAATAAAAATCCCCATCATAATCATCAAAATATGATAAGTATTATAAACATCATATTTCTTGTGCAGTTAATGTTCAGTTTCAGGAGAATAGGAATTATAAATATTATTGCATTGTACAAATAACAGTTACACACAGACGAAGGGCCATCAGTTTATGTTATGCTCCTGCGAATGGCCAGCTGGCCTTAGCGCGCGTAATCTCGGTGACGGGGCGGAAGTGATAATTGACCTCTGATGTGTTTCACCGGTGAAGTTCTCTGCTTCGGTTTCAGACCAACCACTTACCCGCTTAACAGGTAACTTAAGTGGGTAACTTTTAAGCGGGTGAGTGTTTGGTTTGAAAGGGGTATTACTTGTTGGTATTCAAACCTACTTTTCTCGTATTTCCCTTTGAATGCAAGTTTCCACTTCTCATTACTGGGATTGCTCTTAACAGTTGAAAGCAGTTTTCCATAAATTAGTGACTCTTTTAGTGAGCATTCTTTTTTTTTTGAGGTAAAAATTTAAAGTCTCTTTAAAAATATTATGGTTGGGTAATGACTTTTTCTTGTCAAGGAAAAGGAAATCTTTTTCATGTAAGAAACTGGTAATATAAAAAAATAAATAAAATGTCTGATTTTCTGGCAATGAGGGAAAATTTGATGGTCACGTGTGACCGAAAGTTTTCCTTTACAAAAAATGGCCCAGATACATGGAGCAAGTGTCTTGCAATAATCAGTTTGAACTAAGAGACTTTCCTATGCTATGCTGTCCTATTTTCTTGATACGTAGTCCGTACCGCAATTCTTTGCGGTACAAAGGTACGGAGTGCGAGGTTATCTGCGAGGTTACACTATGAACATGGCGAACAAAGAAGCGGGTGTCACATGCCGAACAAAGAAGCGGGTGTCACATGCATATTCACCTGTTCTACTTATTTTACATAATAGCAGTGAAGAGATGTTCTTTTGTCTACCAGAACAATTGTGGAGGGTACAATGAGGAACTGTATATTTTGTCCGCTTTCTACAATAACCTCCCAGATGTGTGAGTGGGACTTGCCCATATTACAGCTTTTCTGTACAGTTGACTGATGTTTTGTTTGATCACATGTGTAGATTGTTGTACCTCCATTACCTGGTAAAGCTCTGGGTCGACAGCTTCCATTTCTAAAGAAAGGAGACGGCATCTTTGAGGAGGAATTTATTGAAGAGAGGAGGAAGAGTCTGGAGGAGTTTATCAATAAGTAAGTAGAAATCTTGGGTTTGTCAGATTGAAGTATAGGCCTGCGATAATTAAAAAAATATATGGGAGTAGTGAGCATGTCAGTAATGGAAAGTTCCAAAAAGAGCTCTGGAAACTAGAAATATATCTCTGGTACCCCCACCCCAAAAAACAAAACAAAAAGAAACAAATAGAAAACATAAAAATCACTACCGTGAAATCTCACAAACTATAGCATATCCAAGAAGATTTCCTGTACATAAACAAAATCATATTTTTTTACATTAATGTAGGCCCATGTGCTCAACCAGATAAGTAATTTCCACCCTGACACTTTCCAATATAACCTAAATATTTGATGAAATCTATTCATTCAAAACAGCAAAGAATGCAGAATTTTCTTACCATTTTGATTGGTTACTAGTTATTTGTGAACAATTATGTTTTTTATAATAGTAAATAATAATAAATTATGGTTTTTATTGCAGTCGGTACAAGAAAAAAAAGTTGCACTTTGTGTTACATTATGCAATGCATGGTTTACATTTGATTACCGGTACTCTTTTCAATTCTTTTCACCTTTATTTCATCCAGAATAATGAAACAACCAGTGACCCACGTTAGTTATAAAGAAAATTTGCAAGATAAACAGAAGAAATTTGTAGAATAGTTTTTAAAATTGTATCCCCTGGCAGAATGCCAGAGGATACTTTGGATTCAGCAGCGTTCCGCCGCGCGTCACATTCTTGTGTGCGCTCTAGCGGTCAAATTTCTTGACGGATTTCTCTCAAACTTTGTATGGAGGTGTATATTGGTCAAATCTGGACAACTATAATTTCTGATGATGCTGCCTCCAGTGTTCCGTCTTTTATAGGGTCAAAAGTCATATTTTGATAGATGTCTTATGTGCCCTCTTGTGTGCGCCCTGGCGGTCACATTTCTCAACGGATTTTGTTCAAATTTTGCATGAAGGTGTCTCTTGGTATAATCTAAAAATCTACAGTTTTTGGTGATTCTACCACCAGTGTCCTGTCTTTTATAGGGTCAAAGGTCATACTTCAGCGGATGGCGTGATTGCACTCTGCAGGCCACATTTCTTAATGGATTTCTTTCAAATTTTGTATGGAGATGTATCTTGGTAGAATCTACACATCTTTACTTTTGGTGATGCTGCCCTCATTGTTCCGTCCTTTATAGGGTCGAAGGTCATTTGTCCATTTCGTGCACTCTTACTTCTGCATTTCTTTACGGATTTCGTTCAAATTTTGCATGAAGGTGTCTCTTGGTGTAATCTAAAAACCTATAGTTTTTGGTGATGCTGCCGCCATTGTCCTG
Organism: Heliocidaris erythrogramma; assembly: GCA_025617745.1. Classification (NCBI taxonomy): domain Eukaryota; kingdom Metazoa; phylum Echinodermata; class Echinoidea; order Camarodonta; family Echinometridae; genus Heliocidaris; species Heliocidaris erythrogramma. Next base: position 48,762,079 of record CM046873.1, read on the forward strand.
TTTTTATAGGGTCAAAGGTCATACTTTGGAGATTGGCGTGAGTGCACTCTGCAGGCCACATTTCTGGATGGATTTCTTTCAAATTTTGTATGGAGATGTATCTTGGTATAATCTACACATCTTTACTTTTTGTCTCGCCCACCGGAGGTGAAGGCGAGACTAAGGGATCCAAATGTCGTCCGTCCGTCACAAACGTTATGACAGATAACTTTGCAACCGTCACTCACTTTTCAACCAAACTTGGGTTGTAGATGCACTGAGGGGACCTGCATGTTATGGTGCCGTTGGAGGTCACATGATAAGGTCAAAGGTCATTTCAGGTCAAACGTTAAAGTTTACCTGCAAGACTCTCTTATGACAGATAACTTTGCAACCGTCAATCACTTTTCAACCAAACTTGGGTTGTAGATGCACTAAGGGGACCTGCATGTTATGGTGCCGTTGGAGGTCACATGATAAGGTCAAAGGTCATACGTTAAAGTTTACCTGCAAGACTCTTATGACAGATAACTTTGCAACCATAACTCACTTTTCAACCAAACTTGGGTTGTAGATGCACTGAGGGGACCTGCATGTTATGGTGCCATTGGAGGTCACATGATAAGGTCAAAGGTCATACGTTAAAGTTTACCTGCAAGACTCTTATGACAGATAACTTTGCAACCATAACTCACTTTTCAACCAAACTTGGGTTTTAGAAGCACTTGGGGGACCTGCATGTTATGCTGCCATCAGAGGTCACATGGTAAGGTCAAAGGTCATTTCAGGTCAAACATTATAGTTTACCCGCAAGACTCTCTTATGACTTAACTTTGTAAACGTCACTTTCCAAACAGTAATGTAGATATATGCAAGCATAACTTATGCAGATTTATGCACTTGGGGGAACTGTTGCATGGCAACAGAGATCACGATATTTCTAGTTATCGCATGTGGGCGAGACACATTATCGCTTATATCTTATTGTTCCGTCCTTTATAGGGTCAAAGGTTATTTGTCCATTTCTTGCGCTCTTCTGCATTTCTTGACGGATTTTGTTCGAATTTTGTATGGAATTGTATTTTTGGTAAAATCTACGCACAATTTTTGGTGATGCTGCCACCAGTGTCCCGTCTTTCATAGGGTCAAAGGTCATATTTTAGTGGATATCTTGTGTGCGCTTGACAGATTTCTTTCGAATTTATTGCAATAAATCATATATACCTACCTATTATGCTAGTAGCTTGACTACGCGAACCCCTTCGAGAACTTAACACAAATGAGTAACAATATTGTGCGCACCCCCGTAATCCTATTGTTCCCCTTCGCCACTCACGCGTGGCAACACGAGTCACGGATGTCGAGTCACGGCACTCCTGAAATCATGTCTTTTTGTATCTTTTCAGCGCGCTTTTTCGCATCTTAAAAGCACTTTTCGGTACTTATATTCGTCTAGATTATAGTACTCTTGTGTTTTATTAGTCACTCTTGCCGATTGCAAGGGATTTTTGATTCCTTTCTTGGCAATTATTTTTCACTTTCACGGTCAGCCCCACGTAGTTATATCTGTGTGTTTGCGGGTGTTTCCGTTTGTCACCGAGCCTTTGGGTTCGGTGTTTGTTGTTACGCACAAAAAATTTTCACAGCAAAAAACCATATCTCCAAATTTTTTATTATTATTACCTGCACTCAGTTAAAGTATTTCATATTTTGGTATACTTTATTGTCTGTTTTATTGCAGTGTTATGAGTTCGGAAGAAGAAGCAGCTAGGTCGCGGAGACCTGCTTCTTCCGAAGAGTCGTCTAGCAAGACGACTCGGCCTTCCAGAACTCTCCCGAGTACTTCTGTACATGGGGGAGGGAGGAGGGCTGCAGGTAAGTTGCCCAGTGGTGTTTCCCTGCAGGGTTTGCCAGCCTCGGAGCTTGCGGCTTCGGGGCGGGTGGCGTTAGTTGAGCTTGGGACGTTAACTCCGAAGCCTACGGCTTCGGGGTGGGTGGCGTCAGGTTCTAGTGGTTTGGATATTACGAATCGAATCCCCCGGTCGTTCAGACCAGAAGGGGGGACGTCTGTTTCCCGCGCGGTAGCGATGACTCGCTTAAATCCGTTAGGGGAGACGCGTGCCACTACTGCAGGGCAGCTCACGGGCACCGCCCATGTTGGTCTGGGTTCTCAAACCCTAGTCCCCGGTCGATGCCAAGTGGGGGAACGAGTGCTACTCGGGCTGTCTATATTGCCAGCTGATGGGGAGACTCGAGCAAACAATTATGGGCGCTCTACGGAGCAACAGGTGTGGTCACCTGAGTGCGCGACTACTAGTGCTCTCCTATTGCCGCTCTCTAGTGGTACAATAGCGAGTTCACATGCCTTTAGTAGTCGGTGGGCAAATACCGGGACTTCCCGGTCCGGCCCATGGCTGTTGCATCTTCTTGCTCAGCCATTATGGGTAATTTGTGCACGACTTTGGGTTCATTCCCTCAGCGCACTTCTCCCGTAGAGGGAGGTGAGCGTCCCTCTGCGGAGGGTTTGGTTCGTGTTTCCGAAGCGGCTTCGGGGATCCGAACGAAACCGAATAAACGCTCTAAAAAGCGGGTCTTGGCTTCGACTCTTGTTGAGCCAGCCAAAAAGAAGCCTAAGAAAGGGGCTAAAAGAGGCAAGGCTTTGCAAATATTTTTCCCGTCTGGCTTGTCTAACACGCCTGGGTCCTCTCAATCTGAGATGCTCGGCATGATGCGGGCTTTTGCCCAGAGTCAGGTTTGGTCCCTTGTACCGGGCACCACAACCCCTGCTTCTGTTCCCTATTCTAGGGTCTGACATTGAGACTAATCAGCCTTTTATGGTTGATTCTTCATTGTCTGAGACGGGATCGCATGCGCCTCCTATTCCCGCAGCCCTCGGGGCTCAGCCGGGCGAGGAGACTTATGGTGGTCCATGGGAGTGTCCGCCTGTTTCGTCCTTTGCGGTCCTTTGTCCCAATCAATTCAGGCGGAACCAGATTTAGAGGCGGCCTCTCAAGCTTCGGTTTCCGAATCGTTTGGGCAGGCAGAGCCTCAGTCGCTCTCCCTTTGTGGGGTAGAAGCGATTGCTTTGTTGTCTAAATATCTCCCTGAATTTCAGTCAGCCCGCGCGCAGTGTTCGACTTCGCGTTGGTTCAGGCAGCAGGGTTCCTCCGAGGGTATTTCTCTTGCGGAGGATTTCAAGCTGGAGTATGACCGCATTGAAGCAGCGCTTCTAGTTAAGCGCCCTGTTTCGGTTAAGGGTAGGGCCTTTGCTTCCCAAGATCAAGATAGCTTTTTCAAAGCTAAGTCTCTCTCTCCGGAGATTTTATTGGTGGGTCGTTGCTTGCGGACGATCAATCCGCTGACCTCTGTCGCTTTTAGGTCTGAGGATAAGCGTTGGAGCAGTGTTGAAAGCCAGGTCAGAGCAGGTATGCGTTTGGCTGCTTTTCAAGGTTTTCTCTCCGACCTCAGGTCTAGGGCGGAGGAGTTGAATGTCACTGATGGTGACAAGCTGGTTATTGATGACCTGCTGCATACTCTTTTTTAGTTTGCAGGGGTCACAGCTTTCCTCTGCAGCTGCCTCGGTCACGTACCGTCGCAGGAGCCTGGCTCTTTCGGCCCTTGGGGTTAAGGAGTCGGATATCGCGCGGCTTCTCCGGGATGTTCCGTCTCGGGGTCCTTCGCTTTTTGGTGGTCAATTCGCTACGGTTTTTCAAAGAGAAATCGATGTGCGAAAGCAGGTCTCTGACATGACTATGCAGTTTCGCGCTCACTCTAAGCCGACGCGGGCCCGTGTCCGTCGGAGGCCTGCCGGTCCCGCTTTTGGTCAACAGTCGTGTTTCTGGGGTACCGCCTGCTGAGCCTCAGCCAGCTCCTTCTCGTGGGAGAGGAGGACGTGGTAGAGGCTCTTCGAGAGGTTCTCATGCCAAGACGATGGCTTCGCATAAGGCTAAGCCTAGGCTTTGATGGTCTTCCCCGAGCGCTTGTTCATTTCGACATGGTAGGTGGCCAACTTCGTTCCTTTCTCCCCGCTTGGGAGGCCATCTCCGGGGACGCATTTGTGCTCTCCTTCGTGCAAGACGGATTCTTCATAGATCTATCCGCCTTGCTCCCCGGAGGGGCTATAAGAACTCGTTCACCTCCCATGTCTGCCCTGGCTCGTACTCATGCCTCAAAGGAGATCGAATCTCTGTTGAACAAGAGGGCTATAGAAAGGGTGAGAGACCGGCCGTCTCTTTCCCTTTCTCCCTTTCTTTTGTTATTCCCAAGCGCTCGGGAAAACTTTGTTTGATACTGAACTTGAAAAGAATAAACAAATTCATTCCTTCAGTACATTTTTCGGATGGAGACTCTCGCCTCCATTCTCCCGTTGATCAAGAGGAAGGACTACGCGGTCTCGATAAATCTCAAGGATGCGTATTTCCATATTCCCATTCATTCTTCTGGGGTTTTCCTTCCTCTCAGAGACTTTTTGCTTTCGTGCTCTTTCCTTCGGGCTGCGCCCAGCCCCTTGGGTTTTTAGTCAGGTTGTAGCCGTGCTGGCAGCCTCACTGAGGCGCCGCGGCCTTCGGCTATTTTGCTACCTGGACGACTGGCTTCTCCTAGCAGAGTCATACGATCGTTTGTTGGACGAGACTCATTTGCTCGTCAATCTTACTCAGGACTTGGGTTTCCTAATAAATTGGGGAAAGTCAGAGTTAGTTCCTACTCGCAGCCCAGTTTTTCTCGGGGCTGTGTTAGACATTCGGAATCAGTTGGCTCGGCCCAGTCGAGACAGGATTCTCACTATTGTCTCGGCGGCTCCCAAGCTCATTCTGGACAGAAAGGTCAAGGCCAGACAGTGGCTTAAGTTTTTTTGATATTTAGCCAGTCTAGGCGATGTTCTGGAGGATTGCCGGCTCCTTATGAGACCGTTTCAGAGGCATCTCCTCAGGTTTTACAAACCAGGCAAGGATTCTCTGTTGGTCTGGATTCCAGTACCAATAGGAATCAAGTCTCTTCTCTCCCGTTGGACGAACTAGGAGTTTCTCGCGCGAGGCAAGTCCTTCCGTACCCGCCTTCCGACGATCTCGGTTGGGGTGGGGAGGACATTGCAATGGCAGCACGGTCACGGGGGATTGGTCTCATCTTGGGACTCTTCCCCATATCAATGTCCTGGAGTTTATGGCAGCTCTTTTAACCCTGTTCCATTTCAGAAGTTGACTTCTCAGTCGTTCAGTTCTGATCCTCACGGACAATGTCACTGTGGCGGCTTATATCAATCGGCAGGGAGGCACTCGTTCTGCTACCCTGAATGCCCTAGCGGCACAGCTGTGGAGCTGGTGTCGTCGCATGGCGATCACACCCGTGGCCTCTTTCATCCCCGGTCAGGAAAACCTCATTGCGGATTTTCTGTCCCGGGGCAGGTGTCTTCCATCAGAATGGATGCTCCATCCAGAGGTCTTTTGCCGCATTCGCAGTTGCCTGGGCCCACTGGAAGTGGATCTTTTTGCGTCGGTCCTGAACCACCAACTTCCGAAATATTGCTCCCGTGTTCGCCATCAGGGAGCTTGGGTTCTGGATGCTTTCTCTCTCAGTTGGGAGAATCTTCGAGGGTTCACCTTCCCTCCCTTCCAGCTGATTCTGCGTGTCTTGCGGAAGATCAGGGAAGATCGGGCTCGGGTGCTTGTGATAGCTCCTTTTTGGCCCAGGAGGAGTTGGTTTCCGGAACTAATGAGCCTTCTGGTGGCTCAACCGTTCCTTCTTCTGTTAAGAGCGGATCTAGTGTTGCAACCCTATCGGGGATTCTTCACCACAGTCCGGAGTCCCTTTATTTGACTGCTTGGCCCCTGTCGGGGAATCTGCAAGACAGTCTGGTCTCTCTGAGAAAGCCTCGGACTTTTTAATGTGCAGTCGTAGAGTTTCTACTAGGGAAATTTATAATTCCCGTCTTTCGGTCTTTTTCCTTTGGTGTAAAGAGTGAAATCAAACCCCGTCTAAGGCTCCTATTGGTTCAATTGCGGATTTTCTAATCTTGCTATTTGACAAAGGGAGATCCATCTCTACTATCCGAGGCTACCGATCCGCGATCGGGGCCATTCATTCGGGGTTCTCAGATGGTTTGGGGATTTCTAATTCCCCGCTGTTGAGTGGTTTGATTCGGTCGTTCTTTCTGAAACGCCCTCCTCGTTCTAAGTTAGTCCCGTCTTGGAGTTTGCCTAAGGTCTTAGAAGCCCTGGCAAAGCCTCCTTTTGAGCCGTTAGGTGAAGCTTCGCTTCACCATCTTAGGCTTCTTTCTTTTTATTCTATATTACCCAGCTCAATAGTTCAAGCGGTAGCGTCACTGCTTCACACATGGAATGTCGTGAGTTCGAATCCAAGGTCGATATTTTTTTTTCTTTTTCTTCTTGAGTTTGATTTTGTAATTCATAGTCATTGTCATTGACTTAATTAAGATCAAAAGAAGAATAAACAGAAATACACAAATTTTCGCATCTCACTTGTGACAGGTGATTAAACACATTTTTATGCCTCCGCCCACCGTAGGTGGTGCTGGAGGCATTATGTTTTCGGGTCGTCCGTCCGTCCGTCCGTCCCCTTTTCGTTCTCGCGATAACTTCAAAACCGTTTGGCGGATCAGTTTGTAACTTGACCCATGTATGCATATGGGAGGGACGATGAACTGATTAGATTTTGGGGTCTCAAGGTCAAAGGTCAAAGGTCATGGAGGTCATTATATACATAAAAATGGTTCGTTCTTGTGATAACTTCAGTTGTTTGACAGATCAACCTCTAACTTGGCCCACGTATGCATATGTGAGGGATGATGAACTGATTAGATTTTAGGGGATCTCAAGTTCAAAGTTCAAAGGTCATAGAGGTCATTATATATATATACATAAAAATGGTTGTGATGTATGGAGTCTAGGCCTACCTATTTTAGAAATGGGTCATTTCACCAGGTTGGGACACATTATTGTGACATAACAAAGATCACTTAAATTGTGATTTTAGGCTAGTACTTGTATTGTTATTGCATTGAACTGTCTTTAACTTGAAGACAATGCACAATTTAACACATTGAACAATACATGATACATTTACAAGGCCATTAACTTTTTTCAATTTTTTTATTGTGGAGGCTTCCATAGACATTTTCTGACGTAACATTGACACCACATAAATTTCACCTATTGTGTCAAGTGGACTTTAAAACATTTTAACAGAACTATTGTTGTCCAACTTTGTACATTTTACTCTAACATGACATGGTGAATGTTTTTGACGTAATTCATAAATGACGGATATAATAAATTATGTTTGAACAGACAGGTATGACGTAACATTGACGCCGTGAATTTACATGGTCATACTTCACACATCAAGCAGCAAATTTCCAAACTTTTAATATTTTTGTATTTATGGTGTTCATCAATTTAGTAAAAGTGTACTTTGACACCTTTAGCTTAGCTTACATAGATGTTATACAAGAAATTGTCTAAAATGTGTGCATGACGTAACATTGACACCACGTCTAAAATAACCATAATATTTGTTATTTTTACAACAAAACTATTATTTTGTCACTGTAAATGTTATTTTGCTTTAGAATAGGTCACATGCAATAATTACAAGCCAATTTTGTAACACTTTAAGGTTAGTAAGATATATTTTATACACATTTAAAATTATAGGAAAGTCTGACACCATTGTTACGTCCTACACTTCAATTTTGGATAAGGTGAATTGTGTATTTCAAAGTAATAAATGACAGGAAAAATGAATCTACCTGAAAGTTTGGTACTTACAGTGATCTGATTTAAAAGTATGGACATGTTTGGTCAAATAACTGACATGTAGTGGCAGGAAATGTGTACCTTGTGATAACAGTCCGGTGACTTTTTGATGTGTCATCCGACAGCTTCAGGATAGCGATACATTAAGGTGAGAGATTTTTTCAAAAAATACTTTTTTTTGGTCAAAAAATCCTGTTTTTTCCTTGTAAGAATACTTTTTTTTGTTGATGAAGGTTGGCATCTCTGCATATATGGCACTGATAATGTTCCCTGTTTGAATTTTTTTTTTTTGGGGGGGGGGGATGGGGAAAAACTGGCCCCTCCATGAGTACAACAGTGCATGAATTAGTTAATGTGTGTACGTACATAAACATGGATGAAAACATTCTGACCAACTCGAAATAAATGCCAGAAATTGTGAGTCGCTATTGCTCAGTCTCACCGGTCGCACGTTAAATGTTAACAAACTAGTATCTTCATCCCTATTTCCCTCCCACATATTGTCAATGCTTGAAGCAACTGAATGTGTACATTCAGTACTTCTTCCTGGTCACTGGTGGAGTGGTGGTAGACACTGGTAGTGACCACAATCTAGCTAATTATTCTCTCACTTTTGCATTTTTAAAAAAAAAATTGTTTCAGTACAGTCGTTTCCCTGTTTTATTTAATTAGTAAATGAATAGGTAATAAATGAGAAATGAATAAAAGATACTTAACGCAAGCTCAACACATTTTAAACAGTCTATGCCACATTTGAAAAGTAAGCAAATTGTACATCTTTATTTATGTATAACTTCCATGCTTTATAAGTGATGCACATATGTACATTACCTTTCTCGTTATAGCTCTTTTTAACGCCGGCCTGTCTACAGCTAAATGCCGTCATGAATTTCCATACATTTCCTGTCTTTTGAATGTCTTGTGAATGTCTTCTGAAAATTCTTCATTCATTGTTGCTTAGTTAATGAATATAATTAGGAAATCAGTTTTTTATGTATTCTTCAGTACAAAGTTGTTCATCAGTAAAAAAAAAAAAAAAAGTAAAACAGTGTCTACTTATATAAAACCAAGTTTCTTCATAAATATCATACAAAATAGATAAGTACTTTGGATTGCAAGACCAGTAATTATAAGTTGATTATTGCCAGGCTTAGCTTTGCAGCATGAAAATTTGTTCATATACTTCATATACACAGGCGTATCCAGGATTTTTCAATAAGGGGGGGGGGGGGGGGGCAGATGTGAAGGATCCAACTGCATAGCCAGAATTTCATTTTAGGGGGGCGGTTGTGGGGCACGCGAAGAGTGCAAAATTGGTGATGAGCACGCAAAGCGTGCTCCCCAGGAGTGGGTACCGGGAGGGGGGTTCCCCCCGTCCCCCCCGCGAAGCGCGAAAGCTCTTATGATTTACAGCAAATTTGAGACAAAGATAACGGCTCGTAATACTTTTTTTAAGGCGTAAAGTTAGTCTGACGCCATGGCTGCTTTTCAGTTATTTGGACGCAATAATGTACTGTATGTAAGAGGGTTAGGTGCAGGGGGGGGGGGGTGAGTTCCCCCCCTTCCAGCTAGTGGCGTATCTAGGGATTATGGCCCCTGGGGCAAACAATGAAGTTAGGGCCCCCCCCCCCCCAAGTCCCGGTTATTGTAGAAGCGAGGGGGCAAAGCGACTGAGCGGCAAATTTTTCAATTTTTAACCCTAAAAAACACATTTTATTGCGCATTTTACCCAGGAAATTTTGCATTTGACCACTGCAGTTGAGCGGGAGCAGAACGAAAACCCTATAGGCTTGAGAAAGAGTTGAGAAATTCAGCAAGGCGACCTGAAGTTGAGATTTGTTTCAAAAGTTGAACCTTTGTAAATGCTGCTTTATACACTTTATCCTATATTGGGAGCGCAATATTTACCAGGAGTCATATGAAACTTACATTATATTGTAAGCGAGCAAAGCAATTACATCTTTATTTACTGCAATAAATCATATATACCTACCTATTATGCCTGTAGTCTTGACTACGGGACCCCTTCGAGAATTTAACACACATGCGTCACAATATTGTGCGCACCCCCCGTAATCCTATTGTCCTCGCCACTCACGCGCGCCAACACGCTACGGCCATCTTCCTCTTTCTTGCTCGCCCCCGACGAGATAGGACGTATAGTCACAGCGCTCCTGAAATCAGGTCGTATAGTATCTTTTAGGTGCGCTTTTTCGCACATTTAAAGCACTTTTAGGTACCTATATTCGCTTAGATTATAGTACTGTGTGTTTTAGTAGTCACTTTTGCCGATTGCAAGGGATATTTGATATCCTTTTCTTGGCATTTATTTTTCCCTTTCACGGTCAGCCCCACGTAGACATTTCTGTGTGTTTGCGGGTGTTTCCGTTTGTCACCGAGCCTTTGGGTTCGGTGTTTGTTCTTACGGTTTTTTGGCTGTGAAAATCTTTTGTGCGTATCTCCCAAATAAATTTTACTCTTATTTTACTGCATTCAGTTGAAGTATTTCTTATTTCAAAAAGTATGCTTTATTGTCTGTTTTATTGCAGTGGTATGGATTCGGAAGAAGAAGCAGCTAGGTCACGGAGACCTGCTTCTTCCGAAGAGTCGTCTAGCAAGACGACTCGGCCTTCCAGAACTCTCCCGAGTACTTCGGTACATGGGGGAGGGAGGAGGGCTAAGGGTAAGTTGCCTAGTGGTGTTTCCTTGCAGAGTTTGCCAGTCTCGGAGCTTGCGGCTTCGGGACGGGTGGCGTTAACTGAATCGGGATTGTCAACTCCGAAGCCCGTGGTTTCGGGGTGGGTGGCGTCAGATTCTAGTGGTTTGGATATCTGGAGAGAATCCAATCCCCGGTCGCTGAGACCAGAGGGGGGGGCTGTTGTTTCCCGTACGGTAGCGTTCACTCGCTCTGATCCGTTAGGGGAGACGCGCCCCACTACTGCAGGGCAACCCACGGGCTTAGTCCATGTTGGTCTGGGTTCCTCAAACCCTAGCCCCGGCAAACGCCATATGGGGGAACGAGTACTTTCTGGGCTGTCTTAGTTGCCAGCTGATGGGAATGCTCGAGCTAACAATGTTGGTCTGGGTTCACAAACCCTAGCCCCCGGCAAACGCCATATGGGGGAACGAGTACTTTCTGGGCTGTCTTAGTTGCCAGCTGATGGGAATGCTCGAGCTAACAATTATGGACGCTCTTCGGAGCAACAGGTGTTTTCACCTGAGTGCGTGACTACTAGTGCTCCCCTATTGCCGCTTTCGAGCGGTCCAATAGTGGGTTCACATGCCTTTAGTAGTCATCGGGCACATACCGAGTCATCTCGGTCTGCCCACGCACTGGGAGCTTTTTGCTCCCAACCCATGGCTACTGCATCCTCTTGCTTAGCCAATATGGGTGTTTTGGACGATTCTCTAGGCTTACGCCATGAGCGCTCCAATCCCTTTTTGGGAAGTGAACGTCCCTCCGCGGAGGGATCGGTTTTCACCTGAGTGCGTGACTACTAGTGCTCCCCTATTGCCGCTTTCGAGCGGTCCAATAGTGGGTTCACATGCCTTTAGTAGTCATCGGGCACATACCGAGTCATCTCGGTCTGCCCACGCACTGGGAGCTTTTAGCTCTCAACCCATGGCTACTGCATCCTCTTGCTTAGCCAATATGGGTGATTTGGGCGATTCTCTAGGCTTACGCCATGAGCGCTCCAATCCCTTTTTGGGAAGTGAACGTCCCTCCGCGGAGGGATCGGTTCGTGTTTCCGAAGTGGCTTCGGAGATCCGAATGAATCCGATTAAGCGTTCTAACAAAAGGGTTTCGGCTACGACTCTTGTCGAGCCAGCCAAGAAAAAGGCCAAGAAGAAGGCAAAAAGTGGCAAGGCTTTGCCGGCCTCTTGCCCGTCTGGCCTGGCTAACCCAGCTAGAGCCCTCCGCTCAGGCTGACATGTTCAGCATGATGCGGGCTTTTGCTCAGAATCAGGGTTGGTCCTTTGTACCGGCTACTTCAACCCTGACTTCTGTCCCTATTCAGGGGTCTGACTTTGAGACTAATCAACCTTTTGTGTTTGATTCCTCTTTGTCTGAGACTGATTCGCATGTGCCTCCTACTCCCGCGGCCCTTTGGGCTCCGCCGGGCGAGGAGACTGTTGGTGAGCCATGCGGGGACCCGCCTGCGGAGGCCTTTGTTAACGTTCCTTTGTCTCATTCCACTCGGGTGGAACCAGATTTGGATGCGTCCTCTCAAGATTCGGTTCCCGAATCGCTTGGGCAGGCGGAGTCTCAATCGCTCAATCTCTGTGGAGTGGAAGCGATTGTTTTCTTGTCCAAATATCGCCCTGAAGTTCAGTCAACCCGCGCGTAGGGTTCGACTTCGCGTTTGTTTAAGCAGCGGGATTTCTGCTGAGTCTGGGCGCCTTGGCGTCCGGCCCATGGCTGTTGCATCTCCTTGCTCGGCCGATATGGGTAATTGGTGCGCGTCTTTGGGTTCAATACCCTCAGCGCACTTCTCCCATAAAGGGAGGTGAGCGTCCCTCAGTGGAGGGTTCGGTTCGTGTTCCCGAAGGGCTTCGGGGATCCGAACGAAACCGGATAAACGCTCTGAAAAGCGGGTTTCGACTTAGGCTCTTTTTGGGCCAATCAGAAGCCTAGGGAAGGGGCTAAAAGAGGCAAGGCTTTGTCTGCCTCTTGCCCATCGGGTTTAGCTAACCCTTCGGTCTCTCAGGCTGAGATGTTCAGTGTGAGATGGGCTTTGCCCAGACTCAGGGTTGGTTCCTTGTACCAGGATTCACATCCCCTGCTCTTGTCCCTTTTTTGGGTCGGACATCGAGACTAATTAGCCTTTTATGGTTTATTCTTCTTTGTCTGTGATGAGATCACATGAGCCTCCTAGTCTCGCAGCCTCGGGGCTCCGTCGGGTGAGGAGGCTTATGGCGGTTCATGCGTGAATCCGACCGTTTCGGCCTTTGTTCGTGATTCTTTGTCACGATCTTTTCAGGCGGATCCAGTTTTGGAAGCGGCCTCTCTAGCTTCGGTCTCCGAATCGCTGGGGCAGGCAGAGCCTTAGTTGCTCTCCCTTTGTGGGGTAGAAGCGATTGCTTTGTTCTAAACTTTCCCTGACTTTTAGTCAACCCGCGCGCAGGGTTCGACTTTGCTTGGGTTCAGGCAGCGGGCGGACGAGACGGTTTCTTCATAGATCTGTCCGCCCCGCTCCCCGGAGGTGCTATAGGAACTTGGACACCTCACAGGCTGTCCTTTTTCCCTTTCTCCGACTTTTGTTATTCCCAGGCGCTCGGGAAAACTTCGTTTGATACTGAACCTAAAGAGGATAAACAAATTTATTCCTCCGGTTCATTTTTGTATGGAGATTCTTGCCTCCATTCTTCCGTTGATCAAAAGGGAAGATTACGCGGTCTCGATAGATCTCAAGGACGCGTACTTTCACATTCCCATTCATCGCGCATCTCGCGATCTTCTGGGGTTCTCCTTCCTCTCGGAGACTTACCGGTTTCGGGCTCTTCCCTTCGGGCTGCGCCCGGCCCCTCGGGTTTTTACTCAAGTTGTAGCGGTGCTAGCGGCCTTTCTGAGGCGTCGCGGCCTGCGGTTGTTCTGTTACCTGGACGATTGGCTTCTCCTTGCGGAGTCGCGCGATCGTTTGTTGGACGAGACTCGTTGCTAGTCTCTCTTACTCAAGACTTAGGTTTCCTAATAAATTGGGAAAAGTCAGAGTTAGTCCCCACTCGCAGCCCAGTTTTTCTGGGGGCGGTGTTAGACATAAGGAATCAGTTAGCTCGGCCCAGTCGAGACAGGATTCTCACCATTGTCTCTGCGGCTCGCAAGCTCTTGCTGGCCAGAAGAGTCTCGGCCAGACAGTGGCTTCAGTTTCTAGGTTATCTAGCCAGTCTAGTCGATGTTTTAGAGGACTGTCGGCTCCTCATGAGACCCTTTCAGAGACATCTCCTCAGGTTCTTAAAGCCGGGAAAAGACTCTTTTGGTCTGGATTCCAGTACCAGTAAAGATCAAGTCTCTTCTCGCTTGTTGGACGAGCGAGGTGTTTCTCGCGCGAGGCAGGTCCTTCTCTGCCCCTCTTCCGTCGATATCGGTTTCGACGGACGCCTCTCGGTTGGGGTGGGGAGGACACTGCAACGGCAGCACGGTTGCGGGGGATTGGTCTCATCTTGGGACTCTTCCTCATATCAATGTCCTGGAGTTTATGGCAGTTCTGTTGACCTTGCTCCATTTCAGAAGTCGACTTCTCAGTCGTTCGGTTCTGATTCTCACGGACAATGTTACTGTGGCGGCATATATCAATCGGCAGGGAGGCACTCGTTCGGTTGCCCTGAATGCCCTAGCAGCTCAGCTGTGGAGGTGGTGTCGTCGCATGGCAATCACACCCGTGGCCTCTTTCATCCCCGGTCGGGAAAACCTCTTTGCGGATTTTCTGTCCCGGGGCAGGTATCTTCCATCGGAATGGATGCTCCATCCGGAAGTATTTTGCCGCTTTCGCAGTTGCCTAGGTCCACTGGAAGTGGATCTATTTGCGTCGGTGCTAAATCACCAGCTGCCGAAGTTTTGCTCCCGTGTTCGCGATCAGGGAGCATGGGCTCTCGATGCTTTCTCCCTCAGCTGGGAGAACCTTCAGGGATTCGCCTTTCCTCCCTTCCAACTGATTCCGCGTGTCTTGCGGAAAATCAGGGAAGATCGGGCGAGGGTGCTTGTAATAGCTCCCTTTTGGCCCAGGAGGAATTGGTTTCCGGAACTTATGAGCCTTCTAAGGGCTCAACCGTTAGTTCTCCTGTTAAGAGCGGATCTGGTGTTACAGCCCCTATCGGGGATTCTTCACCACAATCCGGAGTCTCTTCATTTGACTGCTTGGCCCCTGTCAGGGAATCTGCAAGACAGTCGGGTCTCTCTGATAGAGCCGCGGACTTTTTAATGTCCAGTCGTAGGGTTTCTACTAGGGAAATTTACAATTCCCGTCTCTCGGTCTTTTTCCTTTGGTGCAAAGAGAGAAATCAAACCCCTTCTAAGGCTCCTTTTGGTTCATTTGCGGATTTCTTAATCTCGTTATTTGACAAAGGGAGGTCTATTTCTACTATCCGAGGCTACCGTTCGGCGATCGGGGCCATTCATTCGGGTTTTTCGGATGGTTCGGGGATTTCCAATTCCCCGCTACTAAGTGGTTTGATTCGTTCGTTCTTTCTGAAACGACCTTCGTTTTCTAAGTTAGTGCCGTCTTGGAGTCTGCCTAAGGTCCTGGAGGCCTTAGCGAAACCTCCTTTTGAACCGTTAGGTGAAGCTTCGCTTCATCATCTTACGGTTAAGACGCTCTTTTTGGTAGCTATTGCCTCTGGGCAGAGGCGCAGTACTCTTCATGCTCTCTGTCTTACTCCTGGTCATGTTCGCTGGGAGAGAAAAGGTGTTAGGTTGATTCCTAGGGCTTCTTTCGTTGCCAAGAATCAGACAGCTACCTCCGGTCCTGTTGAGATTTTTCTTTGTCCGCTTTCTGACTTTTCTTCGGTGCGCGAGGACAAAGTTTGGTGTCCTGTTAGGGCTCTCAAATGGTATATTGATAAGACTAAGCCTTATCGTAAGGATGATCAGTTGTTCCTGATCACTAGAGAGCCTTTTTCTCCTGCCTCTCGATTCCATTTCTAGATGGATCGTCGAAGCTATTAGGGCCGCTGGCACAGTGGCTCTTTTATCCGACAGCAAGCCTCGTGCTCATGATACTCGTAGTGTCAGCACTTCTTGGGTTCTGTTTCAAGGTGTGGCGCTGGTTGATATTTTGAAGGCTGCTTATTGGCGTTCGCCCAATTCCTTCATTTCTTGCTACCTTAGGGATGTTCCCGCAGGTGAAGCTCTGTTTGCGTCAACCACCTTGAAGGCCGCTGTGTCTTCTTTGTAGTCTTTAGTGTAATCCTATTTCCTTCCGCTCGAAACATGCCTCCCGGTCTTTGAGTTTGCGTTGGTCTGGCATAATAGGTAGGTATATATGATTTATTGCAGTAAATTTGTAAAATCAGCACTGATTTTCTTATTTACTATATAAATCTATATACCTACCTATGACCCTCCCTCCTTCCCCGCTCCTTGCAAGCAACATGTTTCTACTTGGGATTGCTCGCAAAAGAGGAAGATGGCCGTAGCGTGTTGGCGCGCGTGAGTGGCGAGGACAATAGGATTACGGGGGGTGCGCACAATATTGTGACGCATGTGTGTTAAATTCTCGAAGGGGTCCCGTAGTCAAGACTACAGGCATAATAGGTAGGTATATAGATTTATATAGTAAATAAGAAAATCAGTGCTGATTTTACAAATCTGTTTTCAAACTTTTTGAACCCTTTAAGCTATTAAAGAACTCTATATATTTCTAGTGCATTACCCTGCGGATTTGGGGGCGCATGATCCGTATAGATTATGATTTTTCTTCATTTCCCCCTATTTTTCTTTCTTTATATGGTTACAGCCCTATAGCTAGAAGGTTCGATAGACCGAATGTACAAGAAGGTCCAATAGACAGACGGTTCTATAGACCGAATCGGCGGAGGTCCGATAGTCCGAAGGTTCTATAGATCGAATGTTCAACGGGGTCCGATAGTCAGAAGGTCCGATAGACAGAAGGTTTATAGACCGAATCGGCAAAAGGGTCCGATAGTCCGAAGGTTGAGTAGGGGTCCGCTGACCATTGTTTGAAACATGGAAATCTAATTATATGGTGCACACTAAAGCCCCGAGGCCCATCACGCCGAAGCATTTTTTTTCTAGTGGAGCAAGCTGAGGAAAGGGCGTCCCCTTCTGACACAAGTGTTATATTTTAAACAAAGAAATCTTTATAGTTGAATTTTCATTAAATGTAACAAAAGATAAGATTCTGACAACAAAAGATTCTGCCAGATAAAAATGAAATTGTTTCAATTAGGCCCTACCACCTTCGTGGGAGGGGGGCGTTTCCGTTTTTATTTTAGGGTTGTCAGGCAGTGTTATAGCTACGGTGGTCGGCGGTGGACGGGCCCGACCAGCACGGGGGATTTCCGTCCACCACTCCGGGTGAAAAACACTGCTTCCGACCGGCACTAATTTCACATAAGAAACAGCATTACACGTAACTGTTTGTGAAGAAACGTGGTACTTACATTCATATTTCCATCTTTATTCTTGTTTTATTTGCAATCGTACAAGAATCATGATTTCTATTTGACAATAAATGATTATTTCTTAAAGATTTGCCGAGTTTTGTTGTCTTTTAGTTTTGTTACGCACTATACTGTACTACTGTTCGTAATTTGCACGTACAAATAGATATCATGTTTTACGTAGCGTATACCGGAAGCTGCTGTTCTGAATACTGTATTGTCGCCAATACCATGCATCGATCTCTTTGGATCACTGTTCCTATAAATGTTTAATTTTAATACGGTAAATAAATAATATGTATTTTTCCAGAATAAATAAATTCATAAAATACAATATATATTTATTTCATTATTTTTATTGTAAAATCTGTCTCATTTTATTTCAATTAATTATTCATTTTTTTCTTTAACTAGCCAAACTTGTTTTGATCAGTGCATGCAGCATCACGTACGTGCACGTGTATGAAGCGGTACGAAGTGTACAGTATACTACAATGACTTGTGGCTTGTCAAAGTCAGTGAAATTTGAACCACCACTAAAAAGTTCCTAGCTATAACACTGTTGTCAGGTGATAGTTTCCTACCAGCTATGATACTTTTTTGAATGTTCACCGACTACACCCATACTACTACCTTGTGGCAAATTTTAGTCTGTGGACTCTGTCGGGTAAATTATATCATTTTTTTTTGGGGGGGGGGGGGGTGGGGGGAATTCGAGAATAGTCGGATACCTCACTCCCCGAATATTATGATATTCAGGTTTCTTGTTGCTGCAGGCCTAGTTTCTTGATTGTATGAGCGAGCAAAGAAAAAATGGTAGCCTGAGGATAGGTTCTAGCGTATTGTTATTCCGTTCTCATAATCTGTGTAACATGTTATCGGCATCTTCCGTTCTCATGTTGGGGAGAGACTATTGGTCACAGGCCATTATTTCTGAAAATTCATCTCCTTAGCCCCTTTAGGTCAACTTGCCGCTCGATTCTTTTCAGTTATGTTGCTAACATTCTTTGAGTAGAAATATAGCATAACATTAGCTAGAGATTCAAGATGCAAACCAAATAACTTCCATGAGAGTATGACTTATTAATATAATTGGCATTGGTTTATACAGTGTATATATAAATAGGGCGATTATATTAATAACTAATTAATATCAATAATGAAAATATAATGGGCATTGGTAAATAACCCTAATAATGCTAGTGAGCGAAGTTTTTGCATTTTTGTTTTCTTCTCTTTCCTTTCTGATTTCTTCTTTTCTTTTTCTCTTCTTTTCATTTTTTTTCTTTTCTTCTTTCCTTTTCAACCTCTTCCTTTTTTGCTTTTTCTTTGGTTGGAACGCCCCCACTTATTTTAAGCACTTATTTTTTACCCACTTTTTTACCCTTTTTACGTTTTTATTGTCGGTCTATCGGACCTTCTAACTATCGGACCCCTACTGAACCTTCGGACTATCGGACCCTTTTGCCGATTCGGTCTATAGAACCTTCTGTCTATTGGACCCTCTCGTACATTCGGTCTATCGAACCTTCTATCTATTGGGTGTCGGTCTATCGGACCCGCTAACTATCGGACCCGTTGGTCATTCGATCTATAGAACCTTCTATCTATCGGACCTTCTGACTATCGGACCCGTTGGTCATTCGATCTATAGAACCTTCGGACTATTGGACCCTCCTGCCGATTCGGTCTATAGAACCTTCTGTCTACTGGACCCTCTTGTACATTCGGTCTATCGAACCTTCTATCTATTGGGTGTCGGTCTATCGGACCCGCTAACTATCGGACCTTCTAGCTATAGGGATGACCCCCTTTATATACTGGGGGAGCTAAATTACGAGATCCTGAAAAAAAAAAAATTCTGCGAGGGAGCAAAGGGACCGACCTTTTGAAAATTTTCGCATTTCAAACCTTCAAAAACTAGATTTGTAGTGCATTACCCTGCGGATTTGTGGGCGCGTGATCCGTAAAGATTATGATTTTTCTTCATTTCCCCCTATTTTTCTTTCTCTCCTTGCGTTTTTTTGCCCCCTGCAAGTGCTGCCCGGGGCACGTGCCCCTCTGCTCCCCTAGATACACCACTGAGCGAAGAAACCTATCTATAAAACTTGCATTATAGAGCATCCCAAAATGGTTTTTAATGAAAACAAATAATGCAAGGATGTACGCTAATGGACGGAACCCTTTATTGAGAATAACAATGCGTGCGAACGATTTTCTTCGATATGCCAATAATGGCATTTATTTCCTCACTTCTAATCATTAAAGAATTTGATGGCATTTCAAGATCAAACATGAGTTTGGGTAATTATTAGTTTTAAGTAAATATATCATAATTCTTATCTTATCTACACCCATGGTGACAGAGGTGGGTGCAGGGAGAGGAGAGTTATTTCCCCCCTTCGCTCGCTCAAATTTTGAGAGCCAGATAATGGCTTGTAGCGCCTTTTTAGGCCCTTTTCTTTCACTTCCCCTGCTTTTTCGCTCTCGCTTTTTTTAAATTTTTTTTTAGTGGCTGAATAGGGGGGGGGGGCATGGCCCCCCGGTGCCCCCTGCCTACGCCAGTGTTCATATACCTGTAACTCTTTCATGTTTCTTGCATTAGTCTACAACTTTATTACAAAACAAATTCAACAGTAGAAACGAATACTAAGTAATCTTCATGAATAACCTCTCTTCATACACAAGTATACACGTACATGTTCTGTGCAGACAGGGCGTCTGCTTTAATAACAAATGAATGGCTACAAGTTCACAACTGCAGCATTTGCAACGTTGTAGTCTACCAGTCTTGAACAGTTTTCTGCAATACAAAATGTATGCATGTAGTACATGCATCACAGAACTAAAGACGTAGAAGGCTCATACCCATTCACAACGCACAGATCGCGATATCGCCGTAATACCCGGTGTAGGATTCGCTCGAGTGCACACGCCGCCATATTGCTTAGTCCTCGATCTTTTCAACTATAGTTACCCACCAGACCGTGTGCTTCTCAATGCCTATTTATAATATATTGGATCTTCTATATCAAAATAATTAAAGGGCCTTGTGCCTTCATCACTTGAAATTTTGAAGTTGGCTTTTCCACTGAAGTTCAGCTGCTCTTTCATACATAAGTAACGTCAACTAATATCATGTACATTTTAGGGGGGGGGGGTCTCTTTCGGACACAAAGGTTAAAATTGTATTCTCTCAAATTCAAAATCAAACAGTTGTTTTTTCTATCACTATTATCATTTTAGTTCCCTTTCAAGAAAGCAGCCCGAGTTCTTTTGTTCACCTTCATCCTTCTTGACACCCACTCGGAAAAAGCAACAAAAAAATATAATTGCTTTTTAGTGGTACCATGTACATGACTTGTAAAACGTTATACTTTTTGTACAGTTTCATCTGATATAAAAAGGCCAACAACTTTGTTTTTTTTTCGCACTGTTTTATTTCTGCATTTTTCATAAGTACAAAGTAAAGTATATTCAGAATCATAATAGCATAATGTACATAATCTACGTAAAATAAACATAATATAATTACTTTTGACAAACACTGATAAAAATCTACTTGATCGTTTAACAAAATAAGATATAAATATAATAACAAGAATAGTGGGGCGATTCTATGCTAAGGAGAGTAAAATGATGCAGGAGACTGACATCGTAAGCATAAGCTTGAGATCATGACGGCCTCGGGATAGGAAATGAAAGTCTGTAGCCCTCCTCCCACTTTCTGAGTAGATGCATTGGTCCTTACCATCAATGGAATATCACTTTGACAATGTTTGTAATTTCTATAATTTAGTAACCTACATCGGAAAAAAAATCATTGATATCCATGACTATGCCGTTTGTTTTACATGTATAATAATACATAAGATAGATGTACATCTGCAACTGTGCAAATAACTTTGGCATAAAACTGGACATTGGCACATGCAGCAAAGGCATCAAAAGCATAATCATCATAGCATTGGCGGATCGGGGGGGGGGGGGGGGGGGGGGGGGGGGGGGGGGGGGGGGGGGGGGGGGGCACTTCCCCCCCCCCCCCCCCCCCCCCCCCCCCCTTTGCAAGAATTAAGGATGTGTTCAACATACTCTTCCATGTTTCTCTTTATCTTTGATGGTAATCCTTATATAAGTCAGGACTTATATTGATGAACTTTTTTGTTTGTGGATTAATCAGATTGGCAGGGGAACGGGGAGGGGGGGGGGGGGGGGTAAGTCTGTCGCCCTCCTCCCACTTTCTGAGTAGATGCATTGCTTAGCCGCCGCTTGAATCAATTTTTTTTTTTTTTAAAGGTATCAAAAGCATAATCATCATAGCATTGGCGGATCCGGGGGGGGGGGGGGGGGGGGGGGGGGGGGGCACTTCCGGGCCCGTCCCCCCCCCCCCTTGGAAGAAAAGTATGCATTTTGACCAAAGAGGATCTCTACCATCCGTAGATGAATAATTTCACCAGGTTGGGACACGCTTGAAAATTTTGGATGAAAAAGCTTGTATCATTGAAAATATCAGTAGAATCAATGCAGTTATCTTATGTAATATTAAGATTAGGGTAATCAATCATTTCATATGTTTCTCTCCATGTGTAAATATGATTTATTTTAAAAATACCTTAAAAACCTATAAATCTGAAGTAACATTGACACGGTGTCAATGTTACATCTGATTCAGAATTTTGGCTTGTCAAGTTTCTCTTTGTTTTTCCTATAACTAACAACTTAAACTTAGCTTATCTGACTCAATATGAACACTCTATCTAAAACACCTGCTTTGATGATATCCAGTGTCACTGCAGCTACATGCAGTGAATATTTGTTACAGTTTAAAACATCTTTGATTGGTGGACGGGGAGCACATGCGGGCGGGGCGTGCGCGTTTTGACTTAGCTTTTCTTGAATGACGGCATAGTTTGGGAAACTAGCAAATCGGGAGATACATAGATTTATCACAATTTCATTTTTCCCTTTAGTACAAAACTAACCAGGCACTGGAAACATGCTCTATATTTCTTTCATGGATAACAGAAATTTCTTCATGTCCAGATTTTACACAGAAATGCAGTGTTGCATTGCACTATCCGTGGGTATTAAAAATAAATCATAGCCGCATGAACATATAGTAGACAATAAATATATGTAATGTACACACACCATACATAATATATATGGTAGGGTCAAAATGCTTAAAGCTTTATCTTTTAGGCACTTACACATACATTTATACACATACATGTATACACACACACATTCAAAAAATCATCAAATCGCAAAATACAATAATATGCCCTGTGTGCAACACAAAATTATTGAGTATTTCAGATAACAATTAAAGTTATTAAAGTTACTGTTTTTTCAATCACCACATACTCTCTTGTCATATTTCCATCATTTGCATGGAATGTCAGCTTCACTTACTGCAACATAATAGCCAAAACACAATTTGTAAAATGGTTGTAAAGTAGTATGTTATTCAAATAAATATGTGGAATTATTTTGAAATGAGAGTCACAAAAGATTAAGGGGAGGTACACTTTTACTACACAGAGACTGTGACTTCTGAAACAAAACTAAGTCACAGGAAGATAAATCGTTGGTCAATTCCGAACGCACTCAAATTAAAGATCATGACACTGTTCCATACAGTTATGCTTCATTTTATTGTAGAAGACAAATCTAAACAGCTGAAGCAGTCCAAAACAAACAACAATTGTGAATGTGCAGTGAGTGTGTCATAGAGTGGTGTGGTGTACAGTGGTTCGCTGTAATACAAGAAGATAATACATCATGAATGTATGATCGATAATCAATCACAAAATTACAGACTTAAAGAATTATAATTCTTTTCAAGCAAAACATGTTCCTTAATAAACGAGAAAATAGCAATTCGCAATACTAACCCTACGGGTTTACACATGAGTGTAAACTATGTACAATAAACAACCTAATATTATGGTTTTGTCCCAATAAATGAACCAATCACTACTTAGATGAAATCGCTACATCCGAACTAACTTAAATCCTGATACTACTGAACAGAACAGTTGTGTAAACACTTCTCTCCCAGAACTTCGTACCCATGGCAACGCCATAAATTATACCAAACTTCTGGCCATTGACAGACCAAGGCCGTACAGCTAAGAACAAGGGCTAGTCTTTACTGTTAACTGCCCCCTACTATGTACAATACTGTGATATTCTCTCTCTCTCTCTCTCTCTCTGTTCCTAAATAGACCTTCCCATTTAGGATGAACAATCGGGTTATAATGTACAACGTCAGTAACATATATGTAATGAGAAGATTCATGAATCTACACTTTCATTATCAACAGGTAAATACTTCAATGACTGATATCCTACAGACAATATTCTCTCCCAAGTATGTCACCCTTTGGAGAAGCATTAGAAAGTAGTGTATTGGTTGTGTATGCACACAATACTGCGATGTACTTAACCAACAGCTTATACTTATAGTTATACTTCTTGGTTAAATCCATTCTAAATCTTACCTAACTTGATACAGCATGATAATACAATATAATACTAATTATACGAAGAACATATATTCAACTCACCGATTGTTTGACCTCCAGTTCGATCGATCTCTTCAACTTTAATATACTTTGCAAAATGGTAACACCTCTGGACTATAGAACTTTCTCTTGACTTCTGATGCTGAGTGGGTAGATTTGGGGTATCTATGTTCCCCCCCCCCCCCCCCCGCATCAGCATCTTGGGCTAATTTGCATATTGGTCAATGTGTTGACCAATGGAATAATAGGGTTACTGGCACACCCTGTTTCTGGGGCTTGGTATAGTCTCAGTGCCCAACCAGAATTAATGCTAACATTTACACTTTTGTTGCTAGGTGGAAATAACCAAATGAATTTCAATATGATTTGAATAAATGTAGTCTTCATTTATAAACCATTTTACTCTTTGCCGCAACAGAGACATTTGGAGACAAATATAATAGTCCTTATGAACTAAAATCCAATTGCTCCTTGAACAAATACCTGCACAACAATACCTATTAGTTTGTCATCTTTACTATTCAATGAAACATTTGGGCAGAAGAAAGCATGGGCTTATTGCTTTTGCTTTTCGTTCCCATTGTTTGGTTGGTTACTTTCATGCCAGGTTGGCTAGCATTTATCATTGCACTAAAAAAAAAAAAAATTAGTGAGTCATCTGAAACATCAACCAAAACACACGATTCACTTTATTTTAAAATCCACCAATCCGCGCCATGATATGTACCTTACTGAAAGGTAGTGATTGGCCGTCCACGCGTCCGCCGCTACACCAGCCCTGGCCTAGCGCCTGGCCATGCCGACACAGTGATGCATGTTCATCAGTCTGTAGATGTTAGCGTATTGTATAGCTAGACTTGCAATACACGCGGAACCGCAAATAAAGTAGCCATGTCATTTGCCGGCATTGAGTCGTACGCCTACGCAGGCCTATGTAATGTATCCATGATGATACAATCGCCATCTCCAAAAGCCAACTTCTAACTTGGCCCATGTATGCATATATGAGGGACAATGAACGGAATAGATTTTAGGGTCTCAAGGTCGAAGTTCAAATGTCATAGAGGTCATTATATACATAAAAATGGTTCGTGATTCATGGAGTCTAGGCCTACCTATTCTAGAAATTTCAAGGGGACAGTGGTCTATTTGCTATAAAATATCTATTTCCTTGGTGTATTTGATGATTGTAAGTCATCAATGCTAAGTTTTTTATTTGTATGGATGAAAATGAAATGAAATAAATTTTCTGTCTCACATGCTTTTTAAGTGAAAAGATTTGTAATTTTGTTGGACTAATCCTTTTTAGAGTGTACATGCACATGTATGCCATACATTTCCAATCTGGTGATGGCGGAGGCATAAATTCCGACCGCGTGACGCGCGCGGTTGAAGATTCATCTAGTTCTTTCTAAAGTTAATTTGTTTGCCGGTATGTGTTTAAAAGGTTTGCAGGTTGATGCTGGCACAGAATGAGGAGAGCCTTCACATGTTTTTTGAAGCTAGACTAAACTTTGTCATTTAACTTTGAACCTGTACTCCTGTAGCTTGCATAAATGTTCCATTTGTTCCTATTAAAATTCTTATTTGTTGTTGTTTGTATCCAATAGGATTGCAGGCATCCACTTGCACAGAACGAGAAGAGCCTTCACATGTTCCTCCAAGACAAGACGTTAGACAAGAACTACGTGCCAGGCAAAGTGAGGAATACGTAACCCCTTGAAAAGCCAAACCACATGCACAATATACATACACACAGAAACCATACTCCACCTGTAAGCCATGCAGTGATACTTCTAGAAAATGAAGATGTGATTCTGACAAAGAGACATGACATTGTGACTGCCTAGGCCACCCCTGTCCCCTTATTCGTGTCATGCACCCCCCCCCCCCCCCCCCCCCCCCCCCAATATGATGGTTGATGTCTAAAGCCCATGTACAGTTTTGGTAGCCCCAGAAGCAAATTAAAGCAATCTGTTAGATTTCCCATGTTTTAGTTGATACATGTAAATACTCATAGCAATATTCTTACCAGTCTAAGCTGCTACAAAGTATTTTTTTTCCTCATAGGGAATAGCATACCAATGAAAATGAATATAATTTAAATTCCAATCATTGAAAATAATTTTTTCTTTCTTTTTTCATACCCATTGAAGTATATGACTCTTTTCTTTGTCTATGTTTTAATGATGAACATGATATCCTATGTTTTCCTATTGTACCTATTGTATTAGTTGACATGGCCTTTAATTCAAGTTAAGAATTAGGTAAT
This sequence comes from Heliocidaris erythrogramma, assembly GCA_025617745.1. NCBI lineage: Eukaryota > Metazoa > Echinodermata > Echinoidea > Camarodonta > Echinometridae > Heliocidaris > Heliocidaris erythrogramma. The sequence goes on from CM046873.1 coordinate 48,787,752, forward strand.
GAATGTTCCTTTCAATCAAGGAAGCAATCACTACATCCTTTTTGGCATGTCTGCCATTTAGAACCAGGGGCTGTTCTGATTGACCGTATTGTGTTGATAGGAATAGGGTGGCACGTAAGCATCATTCAGCTCTAAGCATGTGATATATGTACAATGTACACATAGTTAATGCTTTGAGCAACACAGCAGCATTCGCAATAGTCTTCTTGTTGATTAGCAAAAGCAAAGTAGAATGATGAATTGGCTATGGGAAAGCTATCTGCTTGCATTAAGAAGGAAAAGAAATGTGTACTACCTGTTTGTGCTGGTAGTTGCCTTTTTATTGATGATAACAAATTCAAAGTTAAAGTTTCAGGAAATAGAATTGATATGCAGTTTTCCAAAAAGGGACTACAACAATACATATTTTTAGCTATGTCACTTTTCTGAAGTTTCTTGAAATGAATTCACCAACCAAACTAGCACTATATATATACAAAGCCCTTGTACATTACATGTCCGATGTTCCCACGCATAATTCTTTTGTTCTTAAATTATTTCCTATATTCTTTTTAAAACTCCATTCATATTGCAAATGTTATGTTATGTACATTAAAAGGAATTTAAATTTGATATTCCTTCTTTGTTTCAAAAACTTAATATTGACTTCTGTAAGGCATAAGGGTGTAATAGCAGGGTGGTCCACGAAGGGTTTTTATCATGTAACAGCGACGGGTATGAATTTTGAAACTACAGGTTTTAATATCAACGACAGGTTAAAAGATCTCTCAGTTCTGTGAGTAATCATTCTCAAGCAGAATTATTCATGAAATATTAGTCATAAAATATGTTTGAAAATGCTTTTTATATGGCTCAGATTGGACGAGAGAGCATCTAAGAACCCTAGAGCTTCCAGGGCCCTGGACCCCCACCATAAAGGACCTCGCACTTCGCACACTTCAGTTCATAATGCTTTAAGATTCAAATTTTACATGTTTGAATTTTAGGTTGTGGACCACCCTGGTAATAGCTCTTTGTAAAATCCCAATAGATGATATTATCCCTGGATTCTTCTCCTATGGTTCAGTCATGATGTAAAGTGTTATTTGAATGGAAAAATCCATGGCTAACGTAGTCTTGCATGGTGGAAAGGGTTTCCATGCCTTTACATGTAAATACTGTAAGCATAATTATATCTGATTATATACTTGTCGCATCTTAAGTTGCCAACAATTTTCTTTGCTCTGAACAAGTGTCATCTCACCATGAGTTATGCAGACCAAACTGGTATCTAATCCAGTGCTTCTCAAATTTTTTTAACTTGAGGCCCACTTTGGCTCTTAGAAAATTTTCAAGGCCCACCTTACAAAGACTTAATGAGAAAAAAATGACAATAAAACGTGACCAAAAAAATAGGGAACGAAATGTGTGGTAATTATGTTTTCTCACTGTCAGTTGTAATCTCTAAATGAAATTATTCTGCTTGCCTTCAAAGACATAAATCTTTGAGAAAATTTTTAACATGTAGCAATAGATCTATATAGCTGGATTCATGTATTAGATCATAAAAAAATATTTTTTGGCCAACCTCGCGGCCCACCTGAGAGAGCTTCTGAACCACTGGTTGAGAAGCGCTGATCTAATCAATCCTTACAGAAGAGATTATTAGGAAATATAGCAAGAGCATATTCATTTTATGATTGGACCACTTTTATTTTTTTATACTTTCAACATGTAGGCTCTGTCAACTTCAAGGAAATGTATTTCTTTCCATGTCTTTCTATTTGAATGCATGACTGGAGGAAAACAGTTGTGGCTGCATATTAATCAAAGCTGCATTTGGAGGAATTGACCTGTGGTTATGGACATACAGTGTACATGTACTTGTATGAGCATGTGTTTAAGGGATAATTTGATAACACATGGTGGTTTACTGAAGGTCATGTCTAGTTGTCAGTAAAACTGAAAACAAAATATGGTATTGGTAGTTGAGAATTTTGTGTACAAACTGTAACATGATTATTCAAGTGTCTCATGACTTTTATCTGCATTTTTAAAAAACACTCTTGCACGTACGTACCCAGTTAAAGATTTTCTCAAGAAGTTTGTCATTCCTTATTGTATTTATGATATTGTTTGATTTGGGTTTATGATAAAAAGTTGTCATAAGTGGAATAGAAAAGGGACTTATTTTTGTATGGTAGCACTGGAATCTGCTTGCATGAATTTTTTTGCCTATGATTCAAGCACTCACATATTGTATGTAAGCAATTTAACAAATTTGTACAAATGAAGGTTTGTGAACAATGTAGTAAGCAGATAATTATGCATTATAGTGTTTATATTTCTGTGTGTCATAATTATGAAATGGTGTTATTTTTCTCTAAAATGTATAGTTTGTGTGTTGTGGTCAGTGTACTTGTATGACTCCAAATTTTTATCATTTTTTTTCTGGAACTACCACCACCTGAATGTCGTCTTTGAAATAACGCTCTGGTTTGTAATGCATATAAGCATGTACAATAAGCGACAGTTGATTTTCACTTTCGGTGTTAGCTCCTGGTGCTGTGTATGATCAGTATCCATTTCACACAAGTTCAGACAACTGGATGAGCACTGTAAGCTCTATTAGTTTTTTGTATGAAAGTGCCATTGAAAGTTTAACACCCAGGAAAGTTAGCGTTAGGCTGTTCACTGAACCTTACGTCTAACAACTAACAATACTTGCAACCAACACTGAACATCAAATCTCCAGTATATAGTATATATGTTAACTTTTATTGAGAAAGTGTACATGTACTGCAGGTGTATTATATAAATTTCTCACTCTGTATTGTAATTATGAAGGCAGTTAACAATGGCAAGAGTAGCTGGTTGAGAAAACAGTTGGTGTTCAACCTCTTGTATGATTCAAGCCATTTTATGTGATAGTCAATTAAAATAAAGCGTAGCTTAATAGATAATATGCCTGTCATTGTTTGTTTTATATTCCTGTACCTGTTTCTTTCATATTATATTATTTCAGACAAAATAATCACATAATAGAATTTGTTTAAGATTTGTTCTTCTTTAATTCATACTACTATGCTCATGTATTATGAAGTCATACTATTGTAGTATTTATCATGCATTTGTCCTATACATGTATATTGCCTTGTTTGTACTTGATAATCTGCTTCTTGAATAAATTGGATGTCTAGGGGTTGAAGGGAATAAACGAACCTGTGCTTAATACATGTACAGCTTTATAGTGTTTACTTTTTTCTTATACATGTATTGTGTACTTTAAGTCAGTGTATTTTTGTTCATTGCACTCAAGTAAAACTCCATTAATCATGCTGCTCCTACCATTCAGTAATATACCATTAGGTATATCTTAACTAGAATTATATCATATGGAAGGATTAGGTTAAAATGCATACATCACATTTTTGTAGTCGTAATATGTAAAGCAGTTAAAATGAGGATTGTCAATGATGAAACCTTGCATCAGGTACAATTTAATATAACATTACAGTTTATATTAATTCAAACATTTAACTTCATATAAAACGTAAGTTAGTCACTATTTATGATTTTTGTACCAGTGATCTGTTGGTCTGCTTTATTTTTTAATCCTCAACATATCTATCAAAATCAATTTTTAGGTGATTTAATGTAGGTTTGCTTGACTCGTTTGTTGACTTTGTTGAATAGAGTGCTTCATATGAAATTCGTTGTCTTTTTAATGAAAAACTTATTCATTTGTGGCATTCTGGCAGGGTTGCATACATTTAGTAATGAATAAAAAATGTTAAAATCAATCTGAAGCTTATTTGTGTATTTAATAATCCTTATATTTCTCTAAATCTTTAAACGGTGTAATCATGAGAGAATGAAAGAGAAAAGAGAAGTAGATAGAGACAAACTTAGATGCATACCGGAGGGGGGAGGGGGGGGGGGGGGGGGGGGAGATAGAAATAAGATAGAGGGAAATATCAATAGTTACAATGCACATATATTAGAGTACCTAAATACAGTATCAAAACTTCAGAAGAAGAAACATCCTTTCTGCTAACCTTGCAAATGTTTGATTACTCATGTTTACATTATTTAAAAAATGTAACGCAAGTAACTGAACATTTGCATGGTTGGCAGAAAGTATGTTTCGTCTTCTGAAATTTTGATATTGTATTTAGGTACTATGTGTGCATTGTAACTAAAACTCATTTACCTAACACCTGTAGTAAGAGAACAGGAGCCTATAAGATGTAACTCAAAACCTCTCATAATGTAACATGAGTAACCATGGAATTGCCCAAATGCTGTTGCCCATTCTTCCAAACTTGGATCGTAGTCAGATCATGCATATGTAGGAACAAAGGCCATTATTGGAAAAACCCTACTCGGGGAGGTTCCCAACAATAAATCTGAACAATTTGCCCATAGCTACCAAATAAATTAAGTGGCAAACATACACAATATATATATAGTACCGAAGCTTGACGTCATCAAATTTTGATTTTTGTATTTCAGTATTTTTAGGACCATATTTAGGTAGAGCATGATGGAAAACGTTCACACATCAAATTTGACATGAATCCGTTCATGGTGGCCCAAGGTATGGCTATATGAATATCTAATTAGCCCCATTGAAGTCAGTGTAAATTGGTCTGGTTCTTAAGTTTAGAACCAGGCCAATTTAACACCGACTTGTAAAATCAGCACTGATTTTCTTATTTACAGCAATAAATCGATGTATCTACCTATTTGCTAGTTTCCCAAACAATGCCGTCATTCGAGAAAAACTAAGTCTAAAACGCGCAGCCCCTCCCCGCGCGCGCGTACTCCCCGTCCACCAATACAATCGCGCCACCGCCATACCAACGAACGTAGAGGGCGGCAACACTTTGCAGTCTTGCTATGAGGAAGGTTCACTTCGCTAAATTTCTGTGACCATCGTTTTCTCTCAGAGAGGTTTTTAGGTAGATTGTAGATTTGATTTTTTTTCAATTTATACTTTCAAAAACATTTGAATTAAAATGTTAAAATAAGATGTTATGTTCAATAATATTGTTGAATGATTTTTATAATTTTCAAGAGAAAAAAGATTAAAATGGTTATAAATTTATCATTTTACTTTACTATACAATAATATGTATTTGTGAGGTTGCTAACGTTTTCCTGCTATATTTCGCTGCTACTAGTATATACTGCACTGTATTTCGATTTCGATCCATGTCCGTACCGTGTGCATACCGTGTACATCATTATTGCTACATAATTATACAGTTCTCTCTCTCGATCTGACCGCCTAAGGCTAAGTAGACTCAGAGTCGGAGCTCGACGATGGATCAATCAAGGTTTGTTTTTAGTTATACATTTAGATTAACTTATTTGAAATGATGATGAAACAAATTTGGCAATCCAGGGTAATAAAATTAAAAATAGAGAGAGCTGTAGTGTTAGTGTTACTGTTACTGTAATTAAATTTGTTCAATTAAAAAAAATTGTTCGGATGCTGGATGGAGCGATTATGATCATGGTGATGGATGAGGGATCAGATTCGAATGACCGGACACTTAACAAAAATGAAAAAATAAGGGGGCTGGGACATAAGGAATTCTTGTCGTGATAATCATCGATATATTTTCTATAAATAATATCGGGCAAACCCAAATTTAGGGCAGGTCGGCGTACGCGTGCCATGTTTTACAGTGCGGAGATCGGCAGAGGCAAATGACTTTACACATGTAACAAGTTCATACTCATAGGCCTAATCAAGTTCAAAATAAAGTTCAAAACAACTTCCAAATATATTTCAAATCAAGTAATTAATGCTGTGATAATCATATTGTCCTCTTGACTTTCAGATTTGTAGTTGTTTGATGAAAATCATAACGATTTTGGCCAGAAATGGAGTCAAACTCGCAAATGTTTCATCGCTGAACCTGGTACAAGATCGTCGCCACCGCCGCCGCCGCCGCCGCTGGGCTACATTTGCTTCCACACAAATTAAATGAATACAGCACGCGCAGACCGGCCCCTATTCTCCGGTTTGCCTAATAATATCATCTAAGTTAGATCAAAATAGGTCTAATTTAGGCCTAACATTAACAAAGTTAGGCCCTAACGTTAACCATAATGATAATTGTATTTGTAACTTGTAACTTTTCACAAACTTGAGACAAGGTCAAACTCAAAGGCAAGCATGATGATGTTTTATTTTTTTTTTATTTCAAGAGAGAGAGAGTGGGTTCATATTTAGTCTTGATTCTACTATTTGTAGACCAGAATCAAAGCACTTTTAATGAGAGGTAATAATACATCTCCACAGAGTAATATATCATATGGATGGCCTTTGTTGTTTCACTCGGTGACTTTCAGTAATCACATTCATTAGTCTCATGTTGACTTTGATTGCCCTCAGATAAACTTGGCAAGGAACTAACTTGTGGCTGATCTACTTGAAGATCTAATAGAGCCTAATGTTAGAGGTCTACATAACTCAACAACTGTTGGAGGTGCCGGATGAAGCGGAAAATCCCACTATAAAAGACTTTGATGAGACGTGAGAAATAAACAGGTAGGTCTAGACCTAACTAGTTGGACCTAGACTTAATAATACCAAGGAGTTACCACAGGGTATTACAGCTAAAAATTATAGGTCTGGTAATGGTAGTGGATCCAGAATCGGTTTACTTGGGGGGGGGGGGGGGGGTTTTAGGTGGCGAATGTTCAGGGTGATGTCAGTATAAATATAATTTTAGTCCCCCTTAATTATTATATTAAACATTTCATTAATTAATGCAAACAGAAACAAAACAAAATAAGATGGTTGAATACATTACACTTTTATTAAATTCCACAAATATTTTAGGATGGATTGTACATGCAGTTAGTATTTATCCTCTTTGAAAAGATCACGAGGGTGAGGATGAGCGTATCTTTTTTTTTTCTTAATACATAATAATGCTTCTCTACACGACTCTCCTTCATCTATTTTACAGATGATGATGAAGATGAAGGCTTACCGCTGAGAATGAAGACAAATTCTGAGAGGAACAAATAAATACTTAGCTGCTCCAGTTTTGCATGGTAGGTCTATGCTGTAAGAGTAAGATTGCTATCAGGGTGTCAATCCGTTTTTGGATTGGGGGGGGGGGGGGGGCAAAATGATATATTTGCCCTCTCAATATTATCGGGGGGGGGGGGGGCAACTGCCATTGCATATTCGATGCCCCTGGTAGTTATTAGTACCTCAATACAATCTAGGTACACATATTTTGCTTCACATAAACATACCAACTGAATTTTCTTGAGACTTTACTAATTTGGTTGCTTTTGAATAGCCTTGAAAATTTTATGTGTCCAACTTATTTCCTCTTTAAATAGTTTTGAGAATTCACACTTATTATTCCATTTCATAAAAAGAGTTGATGTTAACTGTGTTAATAGGAAGCTCGAAGTTTCAGGGTTTTATTTTAATTCTAACTGTTGCTTGTTTAATTATGAAATACACAATGGATGCTATTGTCTAAAATCTTTCCTCTTTTCTTTTGACAGATATGGATTTCTACTTCAGCTCTTCTGTGGAATAGCCCCCTGCTTTGATCAGCATGTATCTCTTCTGGGTCCGCTCGCTATTCAAAAGGACATCTATTCATAGAAAACCACTATATTCATTTAACACACGTTATGAAGAGCAGTTCTTATGAATAGTTATGAATAATGGTAATTTGTCTATTTAGAAGGACCGCTATTCATTTAGTCACGCATTATGAATAAGCGGTCCTTATGAATAGCGAGGTTACCCATTTCTTCATATTAAAATCATATCTGGCTTCAAGTATAATATGCATGTTGAGGTGTCGTGGTCTTGTGTATACGTCACCAGACTGTGGATCATATGGTTCACAGTTCGAATCCTGCCGCAGCGCTAATGGCAAAACGGTCACCTACATTTGTCACTCTCCACCCAGGTGAAGTAAATGGGTACCGGTTGGGAGAAATTGCTTAAATGCCTTAGCGCCTTTCATGGCAGCTCGGCTAAAGCTGCAGTAATTAAAGGGCAGAGAGTATATTTGTATAGTAGTTGTGCTATATAAATGGACATACATGTATATTATTATAATTAGAATGACTGAACAGGAGTTTAAAGTTCTTCAATTATATCTTGACCATTTTACCCACCCCCTCCCCATTTCAAATGTTGTAGTCACATGCAGCCATTTTGTTACAGTAGCTCGTTAATGTGAGGAGGTCTTCCTCTTCTGTGTGGCCTATATAGTGAGATTACAGGGCCCCTAAATGATATTAAGATAAGCACTGCCAGGGCCACTCCTTTATTAAATCTGCCCGCAGTGTATCACAAATTAATAATAATCTTATCTGATTCTATGAATTTATAAATTATTAAGTAAATTATTATTTTATTCATTATCTACTGAGAAAATCCATACTATTCAACACTTCATTTGACTTGAAACTATCTAATTGTGTGTTTCTCCTGCCTCTTTTTTATAGTTAGATTTATAATAATAGTAACATGCAATATACATGTACCAACCTAAAAGGAGATGGATCATTTAAAGAGTTCTTACAACTGTCAAAATTATCTTTGTTTTTTAGGAGTACAATTGTTGTCATTGGTGTGTGTTGAACAAAAATTAGATGGTCATTTATTTTTCTTCTTTGTAGGGTGTAGTGGGTAAATAATCTTTAAATTGTAATTCAAATAATTTACTTCTTGGAAAGGGATTGAAATTAATAACGTATGATTCATTTAGATTGAATTTTTTTTTTTTTAAATGCATGTACATAATTTGTACTCAGAGAATATTATTTGACAAGTCGGCTGTGATGGAACTATATTGTATTGTAGTATATGAAAAAAGTGTATGCAGATGAATTATATAAATTATGTTGGAATTTTTAAAGGAGAAGAAGTAAACGTGTATTTAAGAAGTAAGACAATGTCTAAACTTCTCTAAAAACTGTCCTCATTTCTGCATGCAAGAAAATATTCATTAAAAAGTAAAAAAATATAAACGTATTTCTGAATTGACGTGTATAAACTATTGTACCTTAAATCTTGATTGTGAGAAAGATATACATGTAATTGAAAATTATTCTGTGAACATGATAAAGGTCCTTTCACATTATATCAATGAAATGAACCATATAGGGGAGGGGTGAATGAACCAGGACATGTGATCAATGTGTATGTATGAGATAGAGAGGGAAGACAAAACAGAGAAGGGGCGGACCCAGGGGGGCACTTCCGGCCCCTGCCCCCCCCCCCCCCTTTGGAAGAAAAGTATGCATTTTGTGCCCCCCTTTTAGAATGAAGACCTTTTTTCTTTTCTTTTTTTTTTTGCTTGTCAGCAAATTATGGAAGGGAAACTGGACCCCCATAACCTATTGTACCCCCGAGCGACTTTTCGGGAAGCTGACGAGACCAACAAAATACGGGTCTACCTGACAAACCTTCATTTGTGTGCCCCTCTTATACTCAATCCTGGATCTGCCCCTGGGTGAGGTCTGAATAGAAGTGGTGGCGATGTCAAATTAAATTTTGCTTAACCTCTCCTCTAAAAATAATAATGAAATAGGTTAATAAATGAATATATGCATACATAAATACACACCTAATATTAATAATATTGATTATTAATTAATTTTTAAAAAATATTTGAATAAATGAATAAAAAATAATACAAAAAATAAATCATGAATAACCAAGAATTAATGAATAGAATTATTTAAAACTTTTTAATAAAAGATAATATGAATTGAATTCATGTCGAAATTTCCAATTTCCAATTAAATTCCCTGCAGCAAGAATCACTGGTTTTGCCTTTAATGTTGTTGTTGTTGCTGTTTGTTTTTGTTTTGTTTTTTTTTTTTTTATGGATGTGTGTTTAGCCGTTATCATAAATTATGAAATATTCATACCCTGACAGCACAGCTATATACGCTCGGTACCTTTCCCTCGCCTTGCCCAGCCGCCTACGCTGACGCTAGCTAGACTGTATACCGTTAACGAGGTCAGCAGACGAGAGCATTCATTGATTCCGCATTTTGATGGATCAGCGAATGGATTTTATTTAATTTCAGCAGTACGCCCGCAGCGGGAGAGAGGTTACCCCTATCCCGAAATGCATTGCGAGTGGTCACAAAATCAGCTTGCCGAAAACGTCATGAATTTAGCACACTGGTACAATCACTGATCACAAAGGTGCCTATTTACGATAAGATTATAGATTATAGAAATAAAATTTACACGGTATCATGAATAGAATAATGTTTCAAATAATGTATTCTTGCATTATATATTTTTTTTGAAATCTGTATCTATTCATAGTATCTCCTTTTGTCTTCATGTCGCTATCAATCCGTCATTGTATTACTTCGATTTATGGTTTTGTTGGCATGCCTACCAAAATGTGCGCGCACTTCAACTGCATGCGCGTAAGAAGTGAACCTTCCTCATAGCAAGACTGCAAAGTGTTGCCGCCCTCTACGTTCGTTGGCCATACTCTTCCTCTTCCTTTCTCGCCCGTCAGAGAAGTGACATCTATGAAGCTAAGTCTTAACCTAAATTGTGAGATTTTTACCTCCAAAAGCGTTTTTGGTTGCTATTCGCATTAAAAAATCCCGTTCACCAAGTTTTCACGCTCATTTTGGTGTATCGGATTTTTCCTGAGTCAACCTCCTTCACGGTAAATTAATCAAATTACTTTACCGTTTTTTCCTTCCCCTAATACGGGCTTTATTCACAGACGGTGTACTACTACTAGTACACTGTGTCGGGCTCTTCCCCCGTTTCTGTAGGTGGTTGATTCAACGCGCTTTAGACAAGCGGTCTTATCAAAACATTGTGTACTCCGTAATAGGAGTTTATTCCCACTCCGTATTGTGAGTTGGTTGTTACTTTTTATATAGATCTATATTGTTTGTAATAATAATAATCTTATTACCATATATAGTTTTCTATATTTGTTTGCTTGTCTTTATTTTCAGCCATGTCGAAGTCTCCGTCTAGGGCTGGCGTTCCCCAGTATCATGGTTTAATACTTATAAGGGGACTCGCCTAGCCTTGGAAGGTTGGCTGCGAGATTCATCTCGCACCAATGTTATCTTCCCCGGAGCTTCGACTAAGGTAAGTTAGGGCCTACCTCGTGTACGGCTCGCCCCGTTATGAGTTCGTCGTCTGTTTTGACGACCAACTCATGCGGGATAAACCGAGAGAGTGAGTGCTGGGACTCGGCCAATACCTCTCTCGAAGATAGAACTTGTATAACGGTGGGAGTGAGTGCCTTAGGCCAATACCTCTCACCGATAAAACTGTGGGTGTTATCCTTACCCGCAGTTCGTCTCGCTCAAGCATCATTCCTCGCTCCCTAGCCATAGGTATGTTCGCTCAGGGGTCGGCTCTTTTTGTCTCTCCGCACGCTTCTAATCCAAGCAAGGCGGGAAAGAGTAATGAGAGTCGTGATCTTCCTACTGTACCCCCTGCAGGGCCTACTACGGAATTATCCGATCATTGTGGAGAGGAGTGGTTGGTCAGACTCTGTGTCCGTACCCCCCACCACGCCTGACTCCAACCCTCCCCCCATGGGGGAAGGGGGGATACCTGTACCCGCCCGGGGCCGGATCCGGTTCGGATATCGATTTTTCGGTTCCTGGATCCGGTTTTTACCGGTTATCCGGCTAGGAATGCTGTTTTCCCTTGGTTATCCACCACTGTTGTCAGTGGTTTTGGGATCCGGTTCCTCTGCTCAGGTATCCGGCTCAGTGTTGGTGGTTCCAACACACATGAGTCTTGCCGCCCCCTCGGGCGCCTCCCGGCGCCTCCCGACCACGTTCAGTTTTGATCGTCCGGTCGGGACTACTCCCCTTCCAGCGGCACTTTGTGTTTCGCCTGGGAGGAATCTCGGGACTGCCTAAACCGCCCTTTTGGGATCAGGCTTCGCCGTCGAGATTCTCGGAGGATGATGCCTCTTCACAGGCCGTGGTTACACCCCAGACCTTTCGGTCCCTGGAGGTAGATACTCAGCCCTGCTGGAGAAATATCTTCCTCACACCTTTTGCCGTGTCGGGTCGATTTGGGACTTCCGTCTCTCCCCTTTTCAAAGGTGAGCGTCCCTCCAAGGGCATCCCTCTTACAGAGGGCTTTAAGCGAGTCTACAATGACTTGCTTCTCAGCCTCCTTCCCTTCTTGGTAAGGCTTGACCCAAGACCAGGGTTCTCATCTTCTCCCAGCAAGACACTCTCGATTCCTTACGAGACAGTCTCGTTCCAGTAACCTCATTCATGAGGTGGAAGGCTTGGTGTCAACTTCGAATACAAGTTACACCAAAGTGGAGAATTCCTCGAACCTGAAGGAAGTTCTTTCCAGGTCAACCTACTTGGGTACGCTCCTTCCCTTCGGGCTAGGAACTCCAGATGTCTGAGTCGGACATTCTGTTGTTAGAGGGTTATAACTGCCCTGTTGGTCAGTGTTGCCCTCTCCAGTCAACACCTCTTTGGAGGTAGGGTGACTGGAGAGATCCAACTTGAAGTTGCGTCACGCAAGCAGGCGGAACTTCCAAACGCCTTCCAAAGTCCTATAACGGCTCCGAAGTCGCAGGCTCAGGCTAACGTTCCACCTCCTTTGAAGGTGTCACTTCCGCGGTGTCACTTCCGGCTTTTCAGCCCACTCGTACACCGCTTGTTCAGCCTAGTACTCCACTTTCTTTTGGAGCCAAGGCGGGGCCTTCTCCTCGTAGTAGGAAGAAGGCCCGGGGTCGCTTTCGGGGCCGTGTTTTTTGGCCCACGATTCACAACCCTCCTACACTCTCGCCCCTTTTTTTCTAGAGCTCATCTCCACAGAGACTCAGGAGCTGCTGGTAGCGATTGACAGGGTACAAGACACCCTCATCGGTGTCTCTCCCCATCCTTGTTTTTTCCCCAACACTCGGGGAAACTCAGTTTGGTCTGGATATGACGGTCATGTATACCTTCATACCTAGGGAGCTTTTCCGCTTGGAAACCTATACATGTAAATTTTTGCCTTTTAAGGCGAAACTTTCCGGTTCAGAGCCTTACTTTTCGGCCTGAAACCCTCACCTCGAGTTTTTACTCGAGTAGTCTCTGCCCTAGCCGCTTTCCTCGGTATCGCGGTCTGAGACTTTTACACCCTTCAAGGGACCTACCAGGTTTCTCCTTCAATCCAAAATTTTTCCCGGTTCAAAGACTTACTTTCGGCCTGAAACCCCCACCTTGAGTCTTTACTCGAGTAGTCTCTGCCCTAACCGCTTCCTCAGGTATCGCGGTCTGAGACTTTTTCAATACGCCCTTCTCAAGAGACCTGTTAGGTTCTCCTTCAAGGCGAAACTTTCTGGTTCAAAGCCTTACCTTTCGGCCTGATACCAGCACCTCAAATTTTACTCGAGTAGTCTCTGTCCTAGCCGCTTTCCTCGGGATGGCGGTCTGAGACTTTTCACTATCTGGACGACTGGCTCTTGGTGGCGAGCTCTGTGTCCGTCCTTCAGTCTCACATGGACCTACTTCTTTGTACCCACAGAGAGTAGGTTTCATAGTCCACTGGGATAAGTCGGAGTTGACTCCTACCTGCAGGCCCAATTACCTGATGAGGAAATAGACATCGTGAACCAAGTTGCCCGCCCTAGCGGATAGGTTTCAAGCAATTGCCTTACTAGCTCGATCTCTTCGTCTCTTACGTCGAGTTCGGGCAGGCCTGTGGCTCCATTTCTTGGGCCACTTATCGAGCCTTGTGGATGTCCTCCAAGACTGTCGGCTTTATACGAGGCCATTCCAACTTCATCTGAAGTTTATCAAAGCCCAGTGTAGACTCTCTCGTGTGGATTCCTCTCACGAGGGAATCAAACGCATGTTTTTCCCCCTGGCCAAAAGAGTTGTTCCTTCTTCAAGGCAAGTCTCTTCGCACGCCCCTTCCGTCAGTCACCGTCTAGACAGATGCCTCACTTCTGGGGTGGGGCGGGCCCTTGTTCTGGCCAGGTTGGTCTCGGGGCTCTGGTCACACATCAGTGGAGTTAATGGCAGTCTTCATGTCTCCCGTTTTTCGGAAACATGATTGTAGGTCGCTCCGTCCTGTTTTGGACGGACAACACTTCTGTTGCTGCCTACTCCAACCGAAAAGGCGGGTCTCGTTCCGTTCTCTGAATGATCTGACCGCCAAGCTTGGAGATGGTCCCGGCCAGGACAATCCTATTGCATTTTTTCTGTCCCGGGGCATGTGTCTCCCCTCCGAGTGGACACTGAATCAAGAGGTTTTCGACTACCTCAGTTCAGTCTGCGCCCCTCTAGAGATAGACCTGTATGCGACAGCTCTCAATCATCGCCTCCCGAGATACTGCTCTCGAGGGTGAGATCCGGAAGCTTGGGCCCTCGATGCGTTCTCCCTTCAGTGGAAGAAATTCTGGGGTTACGCTTTTCCGCCAGTCTCCTTAATTCCTCGGGTCCTGGGGAAGATTCAGGGGATCAGGCATGGTTTTCTGCTCATAGCACCTTGCTGGCCGAGGAGACCTTGGTTTTCCTCTTCTTCTGTCTCTGCTGGATGGTCGGCCTGTCTCCCTCCACCGGAGAGCAGACCTCATAGCTCAGCCCCTATCGGGGATCCTCCACCATCGCCCGGCGGCTCTACATTTGACCGCCTGCCTCTATCAGGGAGGATGCGAGGACGGCAGGACTCTCAGAGAGAGCCTCCCAGTTCATAGTCCAGAGCAGAAGAGATTCTACCCGGGCTGTTTACAACTCGAAGTTAGAAGCCTTCCATGCTTGGTGTGGGGAGAAGGGATTTTCTTCCCGTTCTGCCCCGGTGGGTGCTATTGCGGTTTCCTTATCGCCCTTTTCGATAAGGGCAGGTCCCTCGCTACCATTCATGGTTACCGGTCCGCTATGGCTGCGGTTCACCTTGGTTTTTCTGATGGTTTAGGAGTTTCAAATTCTCCCTTCTTGACTCATTTGCTGAGGTCGTTCTTTTTTAAACGGCCAGCAAATCGCAAGTTGACTTCCTTTGGTTTTGGACGCCTTGGCCAAACCGCCCCTTTGAGCCGTTGTGCAAAGCGTCATTACACCATCTCTCGATTAAGACCGCCTTTCTCGTCGCTATTGCTTTGGGCTGAGGAGAAGCACTATTCAGGCTCTCTCTACGGCGCCCGGGCATATCAGATGGGGAAAGGCAAGGTGTACGTCTTGTTCTTCGACCTTCATTTATTGCTAAGAATCAGACGGATTCTTCTGGCTCAATCGAAGTGTTCTTGAGTCCTCTGTCAGAATTCTCTTCTGCCATTGAGGGCAAGTCTTTGGTGCCCTGTTAGGCACTCAAATGGCGCTTGGATAGGACTAAGGTTTTTTGTAAGGATGATCAGCTCTTTCCTTTCCCGTCACCCTTTTTCCCCAGCGTCGTGGGATTGTCAAGGCTATCCAAGCTGTGGGTTGGGATCCTCTTCTGTTTGAGGATCCTCCAAGAGCGCACAATACCAGGAGTTTTCTATTTCCTGGGCGTTTTTTTTCAGGGTATTCCTTTGGAAGATATCTTGCGGGCTGCCTTTGGCGTTTCCCTTTTTCTCTTTCACATCCTTCTTTTTTAAGGATGCTCTTTCGGGTGAGGTTGGCCTTGCTACCTCTGGGTGGAGAGCTGTTTTTCGTCTTCACTCCTGCCCTGCGACATGCCACCCGGGTTTTTATCCGTGCTATTCTAGCAAATAGGTAGATAGATCGATTTATTGCTGTAAATCAAGAAAATTATAACTAATTTTGTTATTTACTAGATAAATCTATGTATCTACCTATGTCCCTCCCTCCAGCCCCTCTCCTTGTCTGACATCATGTCCTAGATCTGTCTCTGACTGCTCGGAAGAGAAGAGTTTGGTGGCAGGGGCTGCGCGTTTTAGACTTACCTATATACCTACCTATTATGCTAGTCACTTGACTACGAGAACTTAACACAAATGAGTCACAACATTGTGCGCACCCTGTAATCCTATTGTTCTCCCCCCCCTCGCCACTCACCCGCAGCAATACGCAACGGCATGTTGCTTGCAAGGCGAGGGGAAGGAGGGAGGGTCATAGGTAGGTATATAGATTTATATAGTAAATAAGAAAATCAGTGCTGATTTTACAAGTCGGTGTTAAATTGGCCTGGTTTTAAACTTAAGAAACAGCCAATTTACACTGACTTCAATGGGGCTAATTAGATATTCATATAGCCATACCTTGGCCACCATGCACTGATTCATGTCAAATTTGATGGTGAACGCTTTCCATCATGCTCTTCCTAACGGTTCGAAGGGAGGTTTGGCTAGGGCTTCTAGAACCCGAGGCAAACTCCAAGACGGACCAACTGAGAACGAGGGGGACGTTTCAGAAAGAAAGACCGAATCAATCCACTCAACAGCGGGAATTAGAAATCCCTGAACCATCCGAAAACCCTGAATGAATGGTGCCGATCGCAGACCGGTAGCCTCGGATAGTAGAGATGGACCTCCCTTTGTCAAACAGCGAGATTGGAAAATTCGCGATTGAACCAATAGGAGCCTTAGACGGGGTTTGATCCTACGCTTTACACCAATGGAAAAAGGCTGAAAGACGGGAATTGTAAATTTCCCTAGTAGAGACTCTACGACTGGACTTTAAAAAGTCAGCGGCCCTTTCAGAGAGACCTGACTGTCAAATGAAGGGATGGCGGACTGTGGTAAAGAATCCCCGGAGGGGTTGCGACACCAGATCCGCTCTTAGCGGAAGAAGGAACGGTTGAGCCACCAGAAGGCTCACTAACTCCGGAACCAAATCCTCCTGGGCCAAAAAGGAGCTATTACAAGCAACCGAGCCCGATCTTCCCTAATCTTCTGCAAGACTCGCGGGATCAGCTGGAAGGGAGGAAAGGCAAACCCTCGAAGATTCTCCTAACTGAGAAAGCATCCAGAGCCCAAGCCTCCCGGTCGCGAACACGAAAGCAGTACTGCGGAAGTTGGTGGTTCAGAGCTGACGCAAACAGGTCTACCTCCAGTGGACCCCAGCAACTGTAAATGCGAGAAAAGACCTCTGGATGAAGCTTCCATTCTGATGGAAGACACCTGTCCCGGGATAGAAAATCCGCAATGAGGTTTTCCTGACCGGGATGAAAGATGCAACGGGCATGATCGCCATGTGACGACACCACCTCCACAGCTGTGCTGCTAAGGCATTCAGGGTGGCAGAACGAGTGCCTCCCTGCCGATTGATATAAGCCGCCACTGTGACATTGTGAGGATCAGAACTGAACGACTCTGAAGTGAAGCAGGGTTAAGAAGACTGCCATGAATTCAAGGACATTGATATAGAGGGTAGAGTCCCAAGATGAGACCAATCCCCCGAAACCGTACTGCCGTTGCAATTTCCGCCCCACCCCAGCCGAGAGGCATCTGTCGAAACCGAGATCGACGGAAGGGGGGTACGGAAGGACTTGCCTTGCGCGAAAAACTCCACGTTCGTCCAATGGGAGAGAAGGGATTTGATTTCTACTGGTACTGGAATCCAGACCTTGCACGGTTTATAAAACCTGAGGAGATGCCTCTGAAAAGGCTTCATTAGGAGCCGGCAACATCGACTTCATAACCTAAGAACTGAAGCCATTGTCTGGCCCTGACCTTTCTGGCCAGAATGAGCTTGAGAGCCGCTGGGACAAAAGTCAGTATCCTGTCTCGACTGGTCCGAGCTAATTGATTCGGAATGTCTAACACAGCCCCTAGAAAAACCGGGCTGCGAGTAGGAACCAAGTCTGACTTTTCCCACTTTATTAGGAAACCTAAGTCTTGAGTAACTTTTGACGAGCAAACGTGCCTCGTCTAACAGATGTTCGTGCGACTCCGCTAAGAGGAGCCAGTCGTCCAGATAGCAAAACAGCCGAAGGGAGATGGCCTCCCAACCCGGAGCAGTCGGCCACGAAGTCGGCCACCTACCATATCGGACTGAACAAGCGCTCGGGGAAGACCTTGCTACGCAGGAGCCACGAGTACCTATCTCGAATAGCCTCTGCCATGTCCCCCTCCCCACGAGGAGGAAATGACTGAAGCTCAGCAGGCAAGCCCCCAGATACCCGAATGTGTTGTCCCGAAGTGGGAGCAAGAGGCCTCCGCCAGCTTAAAGGTAGCGCGGAACTGCTTAGTCATCTCAGTGATCTGCTTCCGCGCATCAATCTCCCTCTGAAAAACTGTAGCGAATTGTCCGCCAAAGAGCGAAGGACCCCGAGACGGGACATCCCGGAGAAGTGACGCAATGTCAGTCTCCTTAACCCGAGGGCAGAGAGGGTCAAAACCCTACAACGGTACGTAACCGAAGCCGCCGCACTGGAAAGTTGTGACCACTGCAAACAAAGTGTGCAGCAGGTCATCAATAACCAGCTTATCACCATCAGTGACATTCAACTCCTCCGCCCTGGACCTGAGGTTGGAGAGAAAACCTTGTGCCTGAACCAACGCGAAGTTGAACCCTGAGCGCGGGCTGACTGAAATTCAGGGAGATATTTGGACAACAATGCAATCGCCTCTGCCCCGCAAAGGGAGAACAATTGAGGCCCTGCCTGCTCCAACAATGTCGATTCAACCTTATTGTCTCTTTAGCGAAAATGATGTTAAAAGAGGAAGTTTTAATGGTCATCATTCACCAAATTTGAATTTACAGATTAATTTTGATGCAACATAGCACCTTGTTAAGGAATATAAAATCATGTCATCACTACATCATACCAGATTTCCCCATTACTACTTCGAAATGTCAAGCAAAGAATAGCGCTTTAGCTGGGTAGGCGCGGCCAATTTTAATTGCTCTCCCTGAAAAATCTCAGGGAAAGTCGTCAGCGTGGAGCAATTGCACTGGACTCTTTTTTTTCGGGCCAACAGGTTCTCGGGATCGCACCATCACTCGGCTTATCGCGTATAGTCGGCGAATAAACAAAATCAGTAAAAAGAGTCCAGAACTAGACTATGAGCTGTCCTGCAGTAGTGGCACGCGACTCCCCTATATAGCGGATTTATGCGAGTCGTCGCTACCGTGCGGAAAACAGACGTTCCCCCTCTGGTCTGCGCGACCGGGGGATTGGATTTGTGATATCCAAACCACTTTAGCTTGACGCCACCCACCCCGAAGCCACAGACTTCGGAGTTGACGTCCCAAGCTAAACTAACGCCACCCGCCCCGAAGCCGCATGCTCCGAGGCTGGCAAACCCTGGAGGGAAACACCACTGGGCAAACTTACTTGCAGCCCTCCCTCCCCCATGTAGTTTGCAATTGCAGGGTTGTAATTTTAACGTAGTGGTTCTTAGTAAAAGTTAATTTGCTTAGTGTACTAATTGTAGTTTTTCCCGGGTTTGGGGGCACCCCTTTTTGATTTAATAGTTGGGTCCGTCCCAATGCTCAATGGGCTGATCCCCCCCCCCCCCTTTCAACGCCTTCGGCGAGCCTGGCGGGAAGCGGTCATGTGACCAGAATTCCAGAGGAGAATACAAGAACCAGAACCAGGAACAAGATATATCAATACCAGGAGCTCAAGGACTGAGGTAGCCTTTTGACAAGGCCTCGTGACTTGGCCATTTTCCTCGTCATGCTGTGCCTGAGGTGAGACTAGCCGGCGACGAAAAGAATCAACACGGCCCGGGTGAACGCGCCATCGAGCGACTTTAGTCGCGACGCCTTTTGGAACCTGGGTTTCCATCGTCCGATATGAATTATTCACGAGTTGACATTCGTATGCTAACACGCCTACACCGAGGATTATCGACCAATCACAACGGTCTCTGCGGGGCTTGCTTTCCATGTGATTCGTTCATGATTGATGTAGCTTGCGCCGGGTGCAGTACGTGCTGAGCGAGCCAGCGCTCGAGCTGTTGAAGGCGATTTTCATACCAAATTTATGCTGACGTCATCCGAAGATACGTTCGCTGATTGGCTCCTACCAAAAAGGTAGCAGATCCTCGCTAGGAACAAAGGATAACATAAGAAATACAAGCCAGGTTGCAAAAGGCCCATCGCGACACGTCGCTCGATAGCGCATTCACCGGGCTGGGCGGCTAGTCTTGTTATGCAGCCACTACTAGCTTACTTGCCAAGAAAAATAGCCAAGTCACGAGGGCCTTGTCAAAAGGCTAGGACTGAGGGTATTTTAGCGTAAATACAAGGCAAAGGACCTGTTGCAAGACAAAGGTGGGTAGTTTAAGAGTTATTTAACAATTACATTAAGTCCATTTCATATAATATTCCATTTGCATGCGATATTTCCATCTATATGTCATCCGCTCGGGAGGAATTACAACATTGGCGTAGAACGGCAGGATCTCGCACACATTACATGTGCAGTAACTTGGGGTCCCCCGTATTAGCAACCTAACTGCAACTATATTAGCTGCAGCAGTAGTGCGAGTGGTTTTATTTTTCTCGGTATTGTAATATACCGTTGTTGTGATTTCGGTTCTTATGTGTGTGGCAGACGCCCACATATGAATTTCTCACCCCCTGATTTGTTCACATAATTTGAAGGTTTAATTCTGCTTTAGTCAGCTGTGCGCACATACAAACGCGACTCGAGTACGCGCTCGATCAGCTGGGTGGTCCAGGTCATTGCTCTGTATAAATCGGTGTTTTGTTCGCGGCTGTTCTATTATAGCAATGGGGCAACGGAGAAGGGAGGGACAGAAGAGCTGCTATTTACGAATCTCACTCCGAGTACACAACAGTGCGTACGCGGGAAGGAAGAATTTTACACTTTCTCATTCGACATGATTCATCCATTTCATCCACGGTATGCAACATATCACTCCACAGCTGTAACGACTGCTCAATTTGCATTCACGGTCGTTCAACACACACATTGGATTGATGCACCCCGTTTTACAATGGCAGTCCAAATCGAGCCTATATACGCAGCATTACATACTGTACGTGCTTTATATACATGACATCTTTTTTGCTATGTTTCTTTTAATTATGCAAAATAGACGGCGGTTTTTTTCGACCAATCAGGACGAACCTGATATCACAAGAAAGAGTAACATCTTGGCTATTTGCTAGTCTTTGCCCCCATACATTTTGACACGTAAGTCAGAAGCTATAGGAGGAATACGAGAGCAATGAGTGCAAAAAAGTGCTTCTCCTCACACAAAAAGCATGAAACCGTGCATTTTCAGTCGAAAATAGACGGCGGTTTTTTTCATTCAATTAAAAAATAACTGATATCATGAGATGTAGAATTAATCAAAGTTTTATAAACCGTTTGCCCCCATGAAAAATCTTGCGCGGTTCTCGAGATATTTAAAAAAGGACGTGTTTTCGCCAAATTTCTGTCGAAAGATCGGGGATCACGACCGGTTCGCGTTAAGTGAACATGACAAATTCATATGTGAACTTGGGAGGAATTCTATTTCTCTCGGGGGTCTGCTAGTGTTCGTTAGGGTAGTGTAGCGTACGCTGTAACTTGTGTATTCGTGGGGCTTGTTTGGCCTTATTTTCGGGCGTGGTTTTCCCGCGCGACGTACGCTGCTCGCCTTTTTGGCGGGGTTGTGCATCGCCGTGCATTTGTGTAGCATTGGGACCAGCGCACAGCTATTGTTGGCTGGCCGGTTCGTGCCTGGGCCTGTTTTGAGCTGTTGGTCCACGTGCGCCTACACTGATTTTTGCTAGTCGTTTGTCTAGACCGTTTTTCGTGTTTGTATTTTTTGCTGTATAGTGTTGGTGTCTTGCTTCGTTTTGTTGGGGCAAGATACATTGTTTTTATTGCCTGGTTGTGTGAATTCTCTGTGGTGCTGGCGTGAGTGTTTTTGGCTGTTATTAATAGCTGAATTTTGTCCGGTTTGTTTGATAAAGTGTGTGTGGGTCTGCGCCTGCGACTAGCGAGCTATTTTTGGCGCTCAGCCAGGCCAGGTGTTGTTTACGTGTTGTTCACGTGTTGCTCACATGCTTTCACGTGGGGTGGTCGTGCCTAATATTACGCGCCCATCTAGGCCCCGGTCCCACCGGTGTTCGTGGGTATATATCATAGACAAATTAAAACTTATAGACGGAAAGGTAGCACCCGCGGATTTCCCTCATTTGCATATAAGCTGTAGCGTCACCATTCAGGCTAAGCGTATTCGGCCCTGATTCGGCCACGCCCATTTGGTAACATTTCATTTTCCCGAAGCCCCCGATACCAAGAAAATATCGAAAAGTATCGAGAAACTCCTTATGCATTATTCATTTTTGTTTTGCATACTCGATTTATCAAACTTTGATTGGACCGGACCTTATGAATATGAATGTGATTGAAAAGGGACGATTTGACCTCTCTTCGTCACTTCCGCTGTGAATTTGACGTCACCCGCACAAAGTAAAAAAAGGTGAGTACACCTGTATTTATGCTTAATTTTCGAAAATTAGATTATATTTATAACAAGTTCTGCCATTGTGAGTAATCTGTTTCAATTTCTCTACATTTTGAAGGGATTCTACAGAGCTGTATGTCATGAAACAATGTGTAATCTACTCTCGAACTTTCAATTCAATTTTCATCGTCATGAGCTAAATGTTGCAGCTCGATTCCCCTTACCACCCTGTCACTCGTGACGGCTTACCCGGACTTTCGGGCGGGACTATCTAGATACGTTTCGATAGATGATCTATTGATTGATGTCAATGCCAATGGCTGACAGATTTCGTAAACCTCGAAATAGATCGAACTTAGTCTGTATTTCGGTGATTTGGTTATCTAAGTTAGATGTAGACGCATAGACCCCGTTATATTCTGAAAGACAAAGGGCCCAGGTGAGACCCTTTCTAATTAAATTATTCTCTAGCGTAGGCTTTTCTTGTCAGGATTTTTTTTTTTGAGAATGAAGAGGGGTTTCATGTTGATACTAGTATTTTCCAGAGACCAGTCCAGGTCAAGGTTTACTTTGTGTACATGTTCAGAGTTTGGTAATGCAGGGTTGTAATTTTAACGTAGTGGTTCTTAGTAAAAGTTAATTTGCTTACGTGTACTAATGTTAGATGAGCTTTGGCCCACTTTTTTCTTCTAAAGTTCAGCCAAGGCCAAAGGCAAGGCTAGCTAGGCAAGCATCTAATGATCTAGACCGAACGAGAGAGAAATTTCGGTCTAGGCTAGCAGCATGGTGATGAGGTTTTATATTTTTTAAATTTCAAGACAGAGAGAGAGAGAGAAGGGGGTACATGAATTAGTGTTGATTATAGACCAGAATCAAAGGCCTTTTTAAAGAGGTAATAAATATCCCTTGAGTATTAAATAGCTGGATGGCCTTTGTTTCAGTATTGCATTCATTAGTCTCATTCATGTTGACTTTGATTTCCATCAGATAAACATGGCAAGGAACTAACCTGTGGCTGATCTAGTTGAAGATCTACTAGGTCTCCTTACATAACTTAACAACTGTTGGAGGTGCCGGATGAAGTGGAAAGTCCTACTTGATCAGATATGAGAAATAAACAGGTAAGTCTAGACCTTACTGCGGCAGCCTGACCGCATAGCGTTCGTGGCAGCATCCCTGGGCTAGGGACTAGACCTAACTAGTTAGACCTATACCTATTACAGCTAAAAATTATAGACTATGTCTGGTGGTGGTAGTGGATCCAGGATCGGTTAACTGGGAGGGGGGGGGGGGGGGTGATGATGTGTTCACAATAAAGAGTGGCATTTTTAGTTAACATTGTCCAACCAAAACAACAATTTTTCCCCCTTTTTTCTGAGGAATGGACAATTCATTTGTCATTTTTCCTTTATCCACCACTGAGATCTGTCTTCAGTGTAATATGAAATTAGCTGTTTAGTGTCTTTAAATATCAATTATGATATATTTAAGGGATGTTCAGTGGGATGTCATAAATACAAATTTTAGTCCCCTTAATTATTACATTTAACATTTCATTAATTCCTGCAAACAGAAACAAAACAAAATAAGATGGGTGAATGTATGTTATTGATGATATTATTATTTTCATTATTATTGTTATCATTATGATCATTATTATTGTTAGTAGTAGGCCTAGTAGTAGTAGTAGTAATATTAGGGCCAAATATGACACTATTGATTACAGTCCATAAATCTATTGTAGTTAGTCTCCTCTTTGAAAAGATGAAGAGGGTGAGGATGAGTGTTTGTGCGATTTTTTTTCTTAATACAGGGTAATGCTTCTCTACCTCATCTATTCTACAACAGATGATGATGATGAAGAGGAATGCTTACCTACTGAGAATGAAGACAAATTCTGAGAGGAACAATTACTACTTAGCTGCTTCAGTTTTGCATGGTAGGCATATGCTTTAAGAGTAAGATTGCTATCAGCCTTCAGGTGCGTCAATGTGTTTTTCGGAGGGGGGGGGGGAGGGGCAAAACAGCCTAATAGCACCCTTCCTGATTTTTTCAATGCCTCTTAATTGCCAGCTTCTCCAAGGTAACATGAGTCAGGGAAATATAATTTTTTTTTTTTTTTTTTTTTGTGGGGGGAGGGGGGGCAAAACTATATTATTTGCCCTCCTACTGCCCACTTACCACCCCATAATCAACGCCCCTGGTTGTTATTAGTACCTCAATACAATCAAGGTACACACTTTTTGGTTTAAGAAGCCATTTTCTTGTGACTTTACTAATTTAGTTTCTTTTGAATAGCCTTGAAAATTGTATCTGTCCAACTGGAAAAACTTTTTTCCTCTTTAAATACTTTTGAGAATTCCCACTTATTATATTGATATCATTTAAAGAGTCGATGTTAACTATTAATAGGAAACTCTAAATTTCAGTCTTTTTGCAAATTCTAATTGTTGCTTGCTAAATTATAAAATACACAATGGATGCTATTTTCTAAACTCTTTCCTCTTTTCTTTCAACAGACATGGATTTCTACTTCAAATGTTCAGTGAATTAGACCATTGGCGGATCCAGGGGGGGGGGGGGGCACAGCCGCCCGTGCCCCCCCCCCCCCTTTTGGAAGAGAAGTATGAATTTTTACCATAGACGATCTGCTATTTTCGCGATTGTGCCCCCCCCCCCTTTTAGAGTGAAGACCTTTTTTTTTTTTTGCTTGTCAGGGAATTATGGAGGGAAACTGGACCCCATAACCCGTTACTAAGCGATTTTTGAAGGTTTGGCGAAAAAAATTTTTTCGTCCCTACCCCCCCCCCCCCCCCCCCCCCCCCCCCCCACCCCACTGAGCGACTTTTCGAGAAGCTGGCGAGACCAAAAAAAATACGGGTCTACCTTTTCACAAACTTTCATTTTTGTGCCCCCTCTTTTACTAAATCCTGGATCCGCCCCTGAATTAGACCCCTGCTTTGATAAACATCTAAATTTCTTCAAATTGAAATCATACCTGGATTCCAGTCTAATATACATCATTAGAATGGCGGAAGAGGAGTTCTAAACAGGCGCCGCGGAACGTCTTGGAAAGTGGAGGGGCTTAGTGGGGGGGGGGGGGGGGGGGGGGGGGCTGCGTGTATTACCACATTTTTGCACTGCCGTACGTTTGCACGTGTTTACTGAAAAAGGTGGGGGGGGGCTGCAGGCCCCCCCCCCCCCCCCACGGTTCCGCGGTCCCTGTTAAAGTTCTTCAATTATATCTTAACCATCTTACCCACCCCCTCCCCATGTCAAATGTTGCAGTCACATGCAGCCATTTTGTGTAGTAGCTCGTTATTGTGAGGAGGTCTTCCTCTTCTATGTGGCCTAGTGACATTACATGGCCCCTAATGAAATAAAGATAAGCACTGCCACAGCCACTTGGCCTCTCCTTTATTAAATCTTCTCACCATGTATAACAAATTAATAATAATAATTAACTGATTATGTGAATTTGTGCTAATTTAATTACTATTCTATTATTGATCTTCAGAGAAAATCCATACTATTCAACGCTTTATTTCAGGGATGCCACTGTTCAGACAAAAGTAGCAATTCCTACTTTTTCAACATAATTTTAGCCATATAAAACCACTGTTTATGTAGTACCCAAGAGCCCATTCTAGATGATTTTCCCACTTTTTTATCAATTCTAATTGGCATCCCTGTTATTTAGATTCAAACTATAGAATTAGATCTCTGTGTGTGTTTCTCCCGCCCCCCTTTTTTAGTTAGACTTTTAATACTATTAATATGCAATATACATGTACCAACTAAAAGGAAGATGAATCATTTGATTTATATTTCTTAGAAGTGTCAACAAGACTCACATTTGTAAACAAATTTGTAGGCATTTTACTCCCAGTGTTAAAGATCGTATGCTCGATCTGTAATGAAAAACACAAGTCAGAAAAAATTGGAACCAGCAGGATTCGAACCTGTCATCTACTGCTTTCCGGGCAGCGACTTAACCACCAGGCTATTCTGGTTCACGGCCAAGTCACGATGAACTGGAATCAAATACCCAAGATCCTCTTCTTTCTGACTCATTAATATTCAACAGTCCGCCGTAGACAATGGTTAGTAAACGAAGAAGCTTGATGGGAAGAATTTTAATTTGTAAACAAATTAAAATAGGCATTTTACTCCCAGTGTTAAAAATCTCATGCTCGATCTGTAATGAAAAACACAAGTCAGAAAAAATTGGAACCAGCTGGTTCCAATTTTTTCTGATTTGTGTTTTTCATTACAGATCGAGCATACGATCTTTAACACTGGGAGTAAAATGCCTAAAAAATGTTTACAAATTAAAATTCCTCCCATCAAGGTTCTTCGTTTAAAGACTCACATTATCTGTTTTTCAAGAGTAACATGGTGTGCGTATTGAACATGGAAATTAGATGGTCATTTATTTCTTTTATTATTTCTTCTTTTGTGGGGTGTAGTGGTAAAAAGTTAATAGTATCTATTTCTCCAGTGTAAATTCAATAATTTACCTCTTGAATAGGGATTGAAATTAATAATGTATGATTCATTTATATTGAAATTCATTTTTTTAATGCATGTACATATTTGTACTACTGTCAAGAAAAGAATATTATTTGACCATGACAAGTCAGTTGTAATAGAACTCATGAAAGAGTATGACTGCAGATAAATGATGGGTTTATTTAAGAAGTAATACAATGTCTAAACATCTCTAAAAACTGTTATCATTTCTGCATGTACAAAAATATTCATTAAAAAGTGAGAAAATCTAACTATTCCCGAATTGACGTGTGCATAAAATTGCACCTTGAATCTTGATTGTAAGAAAGATAATTGTTATTGAAAATTTGCATGTGAACATGATAAAGGTCCTCTCACGTTATATCAATGACATGAACCATATGGGGATGGGGGTGTGATCGAGGTGCGTATGAGAGAGAGAGAGAGAGAGAGAGAGAGAAAAAAGAGAGAGAGAGAGGGAAGAAAAAAAGATGAGAAAAGGTGAAATAGACGATTTTATGATTTTTTTTTTTTTTTTTTTGGGGGGGGGGGGGGGGGGGGGGGGGTTAGCCAGCCCTCCAAGATTTTTTTCCCCTCCAAAATGAACCAGGACGTGTGATCGAGGTGTGTGTATGAGAGAGGGAGAGAGAGAAAGGGGAGGGAAGAAAAAATATGAGGAAAGGTGAAAGATTTGATGAAAATGGGGGAGGGGCATTTTTTTTAGCTAGCCCTTCGAGAATTGTTTTTCCTCCTCCAAAATTCGGGGGGTGGGGCGGGGGTTACCAGATTTGATGAGGTCCAGTTTTCCTCCATAATTCTCTCACAAGCAAAATATGAATTTCAAAAAAGGTTATATGTTATAAAAGAAAGGGGTGGCACACTTAAATAGGCTTATACTTTAGATGATCTTTGAAGGTTTGCAGGGTGGAGCTTATAACGTGGAGAAGGGGGGGGGGGGGTGAGAAAGAGGGAAAGAGTAACCTACTCAAGCCACATCTACCCAAACCTTCGCTACTCAATCCATCGCTGCTCATCCATCGATCATCAACCAAGTCATCTCATCTCATCTGGTCTACAGTCCTTTTCAGGACTTCACCCATTGTCACGAAAGAATATTTCTTCTTTTCTCTCTTGTCATCCTTTCTCGTCTATCCATTTCTAATTTCCCTTTTCCCTTTCCTCCTACCAACACACATGGTGAACCGTAAACCCGTAAACCTTCTCCACGTTATAGGCTTATAATTGTCTTTCAAAAAAAAAGGGGGGGGGGGTCAAAAGCTGTTAGGGGGCAGTCTGTCCCCTTGCCCACCCCCACCCGGGTATGCTAGTGGGGGGGGGGGGGGGGGGTGAGAAAGAGGGAAAGAAAGTAAAGAATAAAAATGTAATAGTTTTCGGGTCAACTAAAATGGCCGAATTTTCAAGGTTCATAATTCTCTTTGAAAGGTACAATTATAAGATTCACAAATTGGTATCAATGCGAAAGTTGCC
Source organism: Heliocidaris erythrogramma (assembly GCA_025617745.1). Lineage (NCBI taxonomy): Eukaryota > Metazoa > Echinodermata > Echinoidea > Camarodonta > Echinometridae > Heliocidaris > Heliocidaris erythrogramma. The sequence goes on from CM046873.1 coordinate 48,816,071, forward strand.
CCTCAAGAAAATCAAAGGATACCTCTTCTTCTACACCGGCTGATATTTTATTCTTACCTTAATTTGGCCTTCAATTATTATACACACTCCCCCTCCCCACTTTTTTATTACATTATCCTACTGGTCAAAGATAGTAAATTTATTAAAAAGTAATTTGAAAAATTACTTATTATGATTGTAAAAGTTTTTTTCTCTTAATTCATGAGATGTGATAAATTTAATGTGAACAACATGTATTTATCTTCTTCATAACTACGGTATACAACTCATTGAACTCGACCAAGTAACGTTATTTAAGTGGAACGACGTTAACCTTTTGTGCTGACTGATCACATGTTGGGACCTAATTATCATAAAGATTTAATGACACCATATGAATGACGCCCATTCGTCAATTATCGACGCGCCGTCATTAGCCAAGTGATGAATACATTAGCATACATGAATAGATTAGGCGGATTTGACCTTTCTTAATGCGCATGCGTGACACTGATCCACATTTATATTTTACCTGTGTGTAAAGCATATACACTGTAGGGGAGCATCGTACAAAATGAATAATGCATCGGGGGCTTCGGGCGCGTTCAAATCGTGCCCAAATGTTACAGCGTAATGGCGGCCGCTTTAGGGGCTTGGTATATATATATATATATATATATATCGTTTCAAGGGTGTGGTGATTAGTTGAGGAGTGGTGACCCGGTCACACCAGTGCGGGTTGCGTTCTGCTCAGTTGATCGTGTGTTCGTGTGGTTTGGTCGGATGTGTTGTTGCCTGGGGCGTCCTGTTCAGAGTTTGTGAGGGTGTGTACAGGCGGGGGACGGTCAGGTCACACGGGCCGTTGGTTGTTGGGCCTCTCTGTCCTGGTTTATGGGACGGGGGGAGAAGGATTAGTCAAATAAAATTTAATCAAACCGTGTCTGAGTTTTTATTTGAGAGTGAGGAGTGGTATATTTTGCGGGGTGTGTTCTCACTGGTATATATTTTGTTGGGTGTGTTCACACTGGTGCGTATATTTTGGTGTGTTAACACTAGCACGATTATTTTAAGTGTGTATTCACACTGGTAGGTCTATTTTTGTGTGTTCACAATAGTAAGACTATCTTGAGTGTGTGTTCACACTAGCAGGTATATGTTTGGGGGTGTGTGTGTGTGTGTGTGTAATTGGGTTTTTACAGACGTGTATCAATCAGATATGATTATTTACGTCTGGGACCGACCTTTAACGTCACCATCTCACCGGTGTTCTCACCGGTACTTATATTGTTGGGTGCGTATATTTGGGTGTGTTCACACTAGTACGATTATTTTAAGGGTGTGTTAACACTGGTAAGGTCATTTTATAGGGTGCGTTCACACTGGTATATTTTTGTGTGTTCATACTAGTAAGTATATTTTTGTAGGGTGTGTTCGCAGGCCGCGTTCACACGTGTGTAGTATAAGTTATATTGCGTGTTCGCACCGGTATAGAGATGGGAAAGATCCCGATTAATTCATGCTCCTATGAGGAGTTATGTGCCGTCCCAGGGATGGGCCAGGAGGGAGCTGGGAGAGTTATGGAGGCTAGGGCCCGGATGGGTGGGGTAACCCCCGACCTATTTTCAACATGGTCGGGCAACTCCCCCCACTTATCGGACTACTTTGATTTCCGGCCATGCGTGAACTACAGCCCAGTAGCCTTCCCGTATGCGGATGGGTCTTTCCAGAGCCCGTACCGGTGTTCGATCGAAGACATCGAATCCCGAATACGTTTTGGCAAATTCGGTGCATCGATTTGTAGTCCGCCAGATTTTTGACTACCGTAGCCACCATGAAAAAATCAAATAAAAAAGAAACTCCGTAACGTACAGCATATACTAGCAGAGAACATGAAGGCGACTTCAAAGTTCAAACTGTTGGCTAAACTGTTGGAGGACGTCGCGCTTTACCTGTGCTTTCTCTATGGAAAAATCGTTTTGTCGTTACGAACTGAAGTTTACGATAATTTTCTTGCACTCTCTCTGCATTGTCAATTTGACAATTGTATAATTGAACATGATAAATACGGGCATGAGTACGAGTGTTCCTACTTAATTCGCAATAACTAATATCACACTCTCATCAAATTGGCAATTACTTCTGAATGATCTCTGAAGCTGAATGAAGTCGAGTCTATATTGAGCGACGAAAAGTTTATTTCGTATTGTTTTTTTTTTTTGGCATCGAACAAACGTGTTCCATTCAGCTCTCCAAAGATAAAGTAAGATTATTAATTCTTTGAATTTGAATCATTGTCGGGTGTGTCGACAATGAGCATCGCTTCGTGCGACACTAGTGATATTTTGGCTAGCCATACCGCCTGGAACAAAGGGAAGAATGTTCCAACGCCTAACATTGTGGTTGATCCGAGGTTCGTGGTACCAATCATCCCACCACGAATCGTGTTTGACCGGGGTAAATCACCTGTGGGTCAAGAACCGCCTAAGGTGGTATAGATCCAATTGTGAGCGGGACACGTGGATCCATATCCACTGCTGCACGACGTCAGTCCCCCAGGTCCGGGCATTGACGAAGGCCTTCTTAAAGCATCGGTTTTACTATGGCTCTGGACCGTGCGGGATGCTCCATACAGGAAGCCCTCCGAGCTGTGCTAGCTCATCGGTTGCTCCTGGAGATGGATGCTCCATAATGTGCCCAGATCATGCCGTTCGATGCTCTATTCCAGCCTACCTGGGTGAGTCGCCAAGCTAGTGGTATAGATCCGCGGGGAGTCCCTAGCCCATGTCCTTGCCATCACCACGGCAAACGCCCGCAGGTTGTACAACCTGTGAACGGACGGTTTCCATGAGGATTTGGTGCAAGGTAGTGGGCATAATGTTTATTGTTTGTATGTCATATTACCCCTATTTTGCATGGTTAACTTTTTGTTAATTCCATGCAGTTTTAGAGTTTAGTGTTATGTTCTCTTTTTAGAGTTCTTTTTTCAGAGTTCGGTGTTCAACCATGTGTTAGTTATATGACACGTTAGTGCATGAGTAAAAATGACTACCTAGGCCCTACGTGATTTATAGATAAGTTTTTCGCATATTTTCTGTGCGAAAATAAGATGTTCATTTTCCGGGGATGTACTTTTGCTCCCGGAAGGGGTTAACTAATGAATAGGGTTGGGGGAAAGCAATCTTTCCATCGTTCAGAAGCATCATTGGCTTCAGGGGTGACCTCGCCCAATAAAGGGTATCATATTTTGGGTAGGGTGGATTGGCTTTGAATGGAAGAAGGAAGTCGTCGCCAGAGAAATTGGAATTTCACGGTTGCCTAGGTAACGGCAGCTGAGGCCATTTCATCTGGAATGACCCGGTTGATGCCTATCACCCTTGTGCCCGGTTTTCCAATACTCCGGAGCGACAACTCCATACTCTCCTTGTGAAGCTATCAAAAATTAGGTCACACCCTGGCAGTAAAGGCCGCATACATTGTCGCAATACTTTTTAATGATGCTAGGGGAGGGAATCCGATTACCCCAGGGCTCTTTGGGATTTTGCTCCATTTAGTTGGGTTATAGGAATTCTTTTCCCTCGCCCCGGCCTTAATCTAGAAACAACTAGGTGCAAACATGTAGGGATGTGGGGATAGTAAGTATTTATACCCCCGGGGCAGCCAGGGTGGAGGGCTGTCTATAGCCAGACGGTTGTCGGCCATCTCCTGCGATTCAGAGTGGGTAGTGGCCGCCGGAGGGAATCCCTCTGAGAGGTCCAGGTTCAATTTGTTGAAGAATTGTCCTGGTAGCTCCTGGTTTTTGCCTTAATAATAATAATAATAATAATATTCAGCTTTTATATAGCGCCTAATACATCGGAGATGTCTCTAAGCGCTTTACAGATATATTATTACCCTGGTCATCGGATTCTGGCATGCCCGCACACAATGTATGCACATTCTCCGCTCCCTGGGAAGTATTCAGCCAGTCGCCTGTTAAGCGCACACATGCTAAGCAAAGGACATTAACTTTCGCCATCCTACCGGGTACCCATTTAACACCTGGGTGGAGAGTGGCAAATGTAGATTAACGTCTTGCCAAAGGACGCTAGTGCTGCGGTGGGATTCGAACCCCGGACCTCGTGGTTCACAGTCCAGGGACTTATCCACTGATCCACAACACCTCTTAGGGAGTACTTACAGAGGAAGGGGTCCGTGGCTCATGAGCTGTCCCACCGGCTACCGGAAAACTCCCATTTGGGCTGTTTCCGTGTCCACCGGGAGCTCCGATGGGCCGCCCGCCTTTTTATGGGACGGGGGGGGGGGGGGGGGGGGGTGGGAGTGTGGTAGTTTTTCCCGGGTTTGGGGGCACCCCTTTTTGATTTAATAGTTAGGTCCGTCCCAATGCTCAATGGGCTGATCCTCCCCCCCCCCCCCACCCCCCCACCCCCCCCCCCCCCCCCCCACCTTTCAACGCCTTCGGCGAGCCTGGCGGGAAGCAGTCATCTGACCAGAATTCCAGAGGCAGAATACAAGAACCAGAACCAGGAACAAGATATATCACTACCAGGAGCTCAAGGACTGAGAGGGTATTTTAGCGTAAATACAAGGCAAAGGACCTGTTGCAAGACACAGGTGGGTAGTTTAAGAGTTATTTAACAATTACATTAAGTCCATTTCATATAATATTCCATTTGCATGCGATATTTCCATCTATTTGTCATCCGCTCGGGACGAATTACAACATAATGTTAGATGAGCTTTGGCCCACTTTTTTCTTCTAAAGTTGAGCCAAGGCAAGGCTAGCTAGGCAAGCATCTAATGATCTAGACCGAACGAGAGACAGGAATTTCGTTCTAGGCTAGCATCATGATGATGAGGTTTTATATTTTTTACATTTCAAAAGAGAGAGAGGGGGGGGGGGGGATGGGTTACATAATTTAGTGTTGATTCTAGAACAGAATCAAAGGCCTTTTTAAAGAGGTAATAAATCTCCCCTGAGTAATAGCTGGATGGCCTTTGCATTCATAAAAAAGACATTAGTCTCATCATGTTGACTTTGATTTCCATCAGATAAACATGGCAAGGAACTAACCTGTGGCTGATCTACTTGAAGATCTACTAGGTCTCCTTACATAACTTAACAACTGTTGGAGGTGCCGGATGAAGTGGAAAGTCCTACTATTAAAGACTTTGTCTTTGATGAGACATGAGAAATAAACATGTAAGTCTAGACCTTACTGCGGCAGCCTGAACGCATAGCGTTCTTGGCAGCATCCCTGGGCTAAAGACTAGACCTAACTAGTTAGACCTATACCTATTACAGCTAAAAATTATAGACTAGGTCTGGTGGTGGTAGTGGATCCAGGATCAGTTAACTGGGGAGGGAGGGGGTGATGATGTGTTCACAATAAAGAGTGGCATTTTTAGTTAACATTGTCCAACCAAAACAACAATAATTTTTTTCTGAGGAATGGACAATTCATTTGTCAATTCATTTGTCATTTTTCCTTTATCCACCACTGAGATCTGTTTTCGGTGTAATATGAAATTAGCTGTTTAGTGTCTTTAAATATCAATTATGATATATTTAAGGGATGTTCAGTGGGATGTCATAAATACAAATTTTAGTCCCCTTAATTATTACATTTCATTAATTCCTGCAAACAGAAACAAAACAAAATAAGATGGGTGAATGTATGTTATTGATGATATTATTATTTTCATTATTATTGTTATCATTATGATCATTATTGTTAGTAGTAGTAGTTGTAGTTGTAGTAGTAGTAGTAATATTAGGGCCAAATATGACACTATTGATTACAGTCCATAAATCTATTGTAGTTAGTCTCCTCTTTGAAAGATGAAGAGGGTGAGGATGAGTGTTTGTGTGATTTTTTTCTTAATACAGGATAATGCTTCTCTACCTCATCTATTCTACAACAGATGATTATGATGATGATGAAGAGGAATTCTTACCTACTGAGAATGAAGACAAATTCTGAGAGGAACAATTACTACTTAGCTGCTTCAGTTTCGCATGGTAGGCATATGCTTTAAGAGTAAGATTGCTATCAGCCTTCAGGGGCGTCAATGTGTTTTTCGGAGGGGGGGGGGGGGGGGGGCAAAACACCCTAATAGCACCATTCATGATTTTTTTTTCAACGCCTCTTAATTACCAGCTTCTCCAAGGTAACATGAGTCAGGGAAATATTTTTTTTTTGGGGGGGGGGAGGGGGGGCAAAACTATATTATTTGCCCTCCTACTACCCACTTACCAACCCATAATCAACGCCCCTGCCCTGATAGCAGAGAGTGGTAAAAATGACGTGATATTGACGTGATATTTACGTCATGGTTTACGTCTTTTTTACGTCCTGTAATTACGTCAATAAGACGACAACTTGCACCAACGCAAGACGTCATGAGGACGTCTTATTTTGACGTCATCTTTACGTCATGCAGGTCACTGAATGACGACTTCATGACATCTTTTGGACGTCTTGCAAATCACCAAATGACGACTCTTTGACGTCTTTTGGACGTCTTGCAGGTGGTAAAAAATGACGTGATATTTACGTCGTGGTTTACGTCTTTCTCACGTCCAGTAATTACGTCAATAAGACGACAACTTGCACCAACGCAAGACATCATGAGGACGTCTTATTTTGACGTCATCTTTACGTCTTGCAGGTCACTGAATGACGACTTCATGACATCTTTTGGACGTCTTGCAAATCACCAAATGACGACTCTTTGACGTCTTTTGGACGTCTTGCAGGTGGTAAAAAATGACGTGATATTTACGTCGTGGTTTACGTCTTTCTCACGTCCTGTAATTACGTCAATAAGACGACAACTTGCACCAACGCAAGACGTCATGAGGACGTCTTATTTTGACGTCATCTTTACGTCTTGCAGGTCACTGAATGACGACTTCATGACATCTTTTGGACGTCTTGCAAATCACCAAATGACGAATCTTTGACGTCTTTTGGACGTCTTGCAGGTGGTAAAAAATGACGTGATATTTACGTCGTGGTTTACTTCTTTCTCACGTCCTGTAATTACGTCAATAAGACGACAACTTGCACCAACGCAAGACGTCATGAGGACGTCTTATTTTGACGTCATCTTTACGTCTTGCAGGTCACTGAATGACGACTTCATGACATCTTTTGGACGTCTTGCAAATCACCAAATGACGACTCTTTGACGTCTTTTGGACGTCTTGCAGGTGGTAAAAAATGACGTGATATTTACGTCGTGGTTTACTTCTTTCTCACGTCCAGTAATTACGTCAATAAGACGACAACTTGCACCAACGCAAGACATCATGAGGACGTCTTATTTTGACGTCATCTTTACGTCTTGCAGGTCACTGAATGACGACTTCATGACGTCTTTTTGACTACTTGCAAATCACCAAATGACGACTTTTTGACGTTTATTGGACGTCTTGCAGGTCACTAAATGACCTTTTTATGACGTCTTTTAGAGGTCTTGCGGGTGGTAAAAAATGACGTGATATTTAAATCATATTTTACGTCCTGTAATTACGTCTTGTAATTACGTTAATAAGACGACAACTTGCACCAACGCAAGACGTCATGAGGACGTCTTATTTTGACGTCATCTTTACGTCTTGCAGGTCAGTGAATGACAACTTCATGACGTCTTGCAAATCACCAAATGACGACTTTTTGACGTCTTGCAGGTCACTAAATGACCACTTTATGACGTTTGCAGACGTCTTGCAGGTGGTAAAAAATGACGTGATATTTAAATCATAGTTTACGTCTTTTTTACGTCCTGTAATTACGTCAATAAGACGACAACTTGCACCAACGCAAGACATCATGAAGACGTCTTATTTTGACGTCATCTTTACGTCTTGCAGGTCAGTGAATGACAACTTCTTTTAGAGGTCTTGAGTGTGGTAACAAATGACGTGATATGCTAGACGCCCAAAAGACGTCAAAGAATCGTCATTTGGTGAACTGCAAGATGTCCAAAAGACGTAATAAAGTCATCATTTAGTGACCTGCAAAACGTAAAGATGACCTCAAAATAAGACGTCTTCATGACGTCTTGCGTTGGTGCAAGTTTTAGACTTACTGACATAATTACAGGACGTAAAAAAGACTTAAATCACGACTTAAATATAACGTCATATTTTACCATCTGAACCACTAATTACAATCTGTTTAAGTGTAATGACGACCTGTCAAAAGCATTCATGAGCACATGGATACCAAAATTCAAAGTACATACATGTACAATCACTGAAAAATAAGTTATGCATAATATACAAGGCAGACATAAAATCAGTTTCACATTTTTAATGCCACTGGTATGAAAATCAGCTGCAAACATCCATTCATAAAACATACATAACAATGATAATCAAAACTGATGTGTGAGTAATTATATACAGGTATATGTTAACAGGTGGATTATTAAATCACACAGTGGGAAACACAAGCTACCCTAATGAAAAGAGTTGTGAAAATGAGTGGATTTTTGGCACGAAGTAAAAAAAGGGTAAGAAAATACATTAAGTATTTGAACATTTACCCAAAAAACAGCATCACTGACAAAAATTGGAGGGGAAAGTACCTGATTTCTATGGTCTCAAAAATGGTAATGTTGAATGTACATGAATTACTAACTCATGAAATAGCTTGAGTATAAGATTTTGTTAAGAATGTTTTGCCTCATTTGCATAAAGTAGATACTCAAAATGCTGAATTATTTGCAAAGCATTTTTTTTTTCAATTTGGGTTTGAATCTAGATCTTGCACCAGAACAATTTTTTATACAAGAACAAGGAAAAATAAAGAAAGTTAATTATTGAACGAAATGCTAGGAATCTATGTAAGACAACAAACCAAATGGTGGAACTGTAATCAGAATAAGTTGGTTCAAAATAATGCAAGTTGATTTACCCTTGAATCTCTTTGACAAATATATTTTTCACAAGGAAAAATGCCTGAATGAAGCATATTAATTGTACGTAGCATTTCAGTCCAGTTCATAAGAAATAAATACGCACAACTTGGTGACTATGAAAAGTCCATTATTAACATAAACTTCATAGTGGCTCTTTGAACAATGGATGTACATGTATAACTAATGAATTCTCTGTCCTGTGGATTGGCAGACGAATATAGTCTTAGGAATAAGATGTCATTTAAATGTACATTTATGGACAGAACTAACTGCAGTTTAGTATAAGTTTAAGTTTCAGGTCATGCAATCATGAAACAAGTAGAACATTTACATTTTATGTGAATAAAACATTTAGCGCTTCTTATGGAGATAGAGGCACCGAAATTGTATATGAAATACATGCAAGCATCTGTGGAATTCTTAAGAGCATCCTAAAAAAGTTGTTTGATAGTTGTTTGAAATATAGAAGAAATCCACTCCAGAATTTATTCTTCTTATTTCATGAGAAAACATCATACAGAACAGTGCAAATGTCACACAAATCTCATACAGGAAGATATGACATTTCAAAATTTCATTTTTATTTTCTTGACCAGTCCTTGCAAATATTTAAATGGGCGAGTACATGTCATCACCTCATAATTTTTTTTCAAATACACTGTATATGGATTTCTAAAAAAACTTTCAGCTCACACTCGTAACACATATCCCCATAGCAAAATATATTATTTCTCCTTTATTTCGGGCGGTGATAAGACAAGTTTTAGATTCTCATAACTGAAATATGAAACTTTTGTCATTTCTGTATATGAAAAGGATAGCAAACTGTGAGGCAATGATATCATCACCTCGCTCATTAAAACACTAAGGACTGGTCAAAAAGTGTTTTCCCAAAAAAATATGAATTTTCATAATGTCATAACTTCCTTATTCTTATCCAATATCTTGTAGCAATGTTTCATATTTAATTTGTTTCTGTATGTTTTAAACCGGTAGAGAGGATTCTTTCTTTAATTATTGCCAGTTGTAACTACAGCTTTTTACAGATTATTTGAGTATTCCTCGGTGTCCATTGGCAAGGCTTCTTCTTCCTCCTGCAGTTCTGGAGTTACAGGCCTCCGAAGCTCCAGATCATTCTTTGGTACTTTTTGATAAATGTACTTCAAGTAGTATTGAATGCCACTTTCCACCTCGTCAAGCGCAGCAGATCTTGTCCGTTCGTTGCCCCTCACAGTCGCTGGAAAAGAAATAGAATGTGAAATGTAAAAATAATTAAAAATTTAAATATTACCTCTCAGATCCGAAAGATACTGTATTGCTTCACTTCTTTTATGTCTCACATTTAGCAAATACCTGAAATACATGGCCTGAAAATAAACTGCAATGGCCTGAATTCAGGCTTTTACCTGGAAACTGGCATCTTTGTACACATATACTGACCACTAAAATTGTTTTGTAGACCTTTCTTTTTTTTTTGTACCACGGGAGATGGCGAGTTCACTTCTAGGAAACTTTGGCAGTAACAGGCGCGGATCCAGAGGGGGGCGCAAGGGGCTTGCGCCCCCCGCCCGTTTTGTCTGACAAAGTATGCCCCCGGACCCCCTAGATGGCCGTTTGGCTTCGTCAAACGGAGGGTTCCTCAGTGTGCGCCCCCTTTCTGAAAATCCTGTATCCGCCCCTGAGTAAAGCTGTTTTTCAATTAAAAACAGAATGCTAGAAGCATAACGAAATTCAAAAGCACCAGTTCAAACACTGTAATGAAGCTAACAGCCCTAGAGGTAAAAACATCTCTGAAGATCTTTATCTTAATTTCTGCCTAATGATGCAAACAACAGTCCTTCTGGATTACAGCATTATGGCAGTTAAGCAGAGGGAAGGCAGGAAGAGTTAAGCATACAAACATACCTATTTGACAATATTTTGAAACACTGAAGAATATATATATATATATATATATATCCAAGTTACTTTGTGATAAATAATGTGGGGGTCCAAAAAATAATTTAAATGTAATCTTCTAGATGTCTGCAACTATCTGCTTATGATTCAAGAAGAAAAGAAAATCAACAGACTCTTCTGAAGATGAGAAAATGTATATACATCTATTTACCAAAGATAACATCTATCATCGCCTTATATCCCGAAAACTTGTGCTTCTGCCACGTTGTCCCATCCAACTGAGTTGCACAGACAACTGAGGGTCCATCATTGTGTCCAGCACACGCCTTACTGATTCTTTGGTGGCCCCTCCACATCTCTTTAAGTATGACATCTGGAAAAATGAAAGGGAATAGCAGTAAACATGTATTATTCTCACTTTCATGCATCTTCCTATCTGATTTAAACATGCATAATATCTCACAATTGAAACCTACAAGGTGGATGCAAAGCATTGTTTTTCCTCCTGCAAGCTCTGTAAACAATCTGAGGCTGAAATTGATAACTATATTGCAAAGAAAATGCATTTAGCAGGGGCTTTGCAAGCAAGACAAAAACAAACTTGCTGGCTGTTTGAAGTCATGACATAGCTGCAGAACAATTAATTGACCTCTCCTGTATGTAATAATGGAAATATAATATTCTCCAAAAATAATTGTCAATTTCAATTCTGGAATGAACATGCATGTCACAAACAGTATATTTAATCCAACTTTCTACAATAAACAAATGTGCTGTTGAAATTCTGATAGTTAATTTTCCCAATTAAGCTGAATGTTTGCATTAATAATTGAGTATAAAGTGCAGAAGAAAGTTAATGAATCAACTGTATAACACTATTATAAGCAGATAAAGACACTCACAAATTGCTTTTTTTGCAAGATCCTCCTGAAGGATCGTGTTGACCTCACATAAGTCTTGAACGTTATTAAGTGGAAGAGAGGGTATTCCTTCTGGTATATCAACAATTTCAGCCACTCTGCCCTTCTCCATTTTGGCACGGATTGCCCCAAGAAGTTTCCGGTTTTCCCTCACCTCCGACTTGACTTCCTCCATCTTATTATGCAATCGTCTCAATTCTGAAATTAAATTGAAATATGAGAGCATTTATTTTTGTTTCTTTTTTGTATTTTATCCTTATTCAATCGTAAATATTGTACATTCCAATCCAATCAGGGTATTTATATAGCACCAATATCTAGTTGCCTAATCAAAGGCGATGTTGAGACTGAAAAAAATACCAAAATGTCTCTTTTGATTTCTGCCTGACACCATACAATTTTAGGCAAATTATTTATTTCCCCTAATTATCTACCTTCAATTTCATGACATTTTAATTTAGAAACACATTTGATGTGACATTTGGGAGTAAATTTCATGACCTTTGAACTGGGCCATATTTGCCCACGATCTAATCGGCTCATCTCGTGTCATGCACTACCGGTTTCCCTGAGCCAAATAGGAACAACATTCATCCAAGGGTTCTCTTGATATTGTGTAGGTGTGATTTTGTTCAGGCAGATGGATGGACCGACAACCTGAAAATATAATGCACCTACAAGCCTTAACAGGAGTATAGGCAATAAAAGACAATCATAGAATATGTTTGGTTTGTTTAGAAATTTCGAATTTTTCACTCTTTTTTCTGAAATGTACGTATGAACAGATCGAGGTGCCATCATGAATGCCCCCCCCCCCCCCACAAGAAAAGAATAAGTGACATAAACTAATAAATAAATCAAATGAAGGAATAAATTCATCAGAGACTTGCCTGATGGTGCCTTATATTTAAAAGCACTTCACTCTAACAGTTTAATATTACAGTAACGTTAGTAACAATATTATTGGACAAAAAACATAGCCTATAGGGTACACTGCCTAACAGTTAGTATTTAGTCTACTTATTTCGATGTTTACTTCAATGTAAGTAGACTTAACTCTGGCAGTATTTAAATGATCACTAAATGATAATTTGTAATTGTATATATAATTTTATGTCCCAATGAAAGTGACAATATACAGCACTCAGCAGATGCACAATTTCGACTGTAATGTATAATAACGGTCACTTGACAAATGTGATTGATAGTATACTGACAGTTCTACAAACAGTGTGACTAATAATAACACACGTTGTCTCACTATGAACATGGCAAACAAAGAAGCGGACAAAATATACAGCTCCTCATTGTACCTTCCACACTTGCTCTGGTAGACAAAAGAATATCCCTTCATTGCTATTATGTAAGATTATGTAGAGCAGGTGTCACATGCATATTCACCTGTTCTACTTATCTTACATAATAGCAATGAAGGGATGTTCTTTTGTCTACCGAACAATTGTGGAGGGTACAATGAGGATCTGTATATTTTGTCCGCTCTCTTTTGTCATTGCATGCATCGTGTTCCTGCTGACTATCTGTTACTGTCTTAGCTACACATAATGCACAGTGTGGTGTGAATACCTAACTTACTTGCCACGAAACCTGAACTTAAACTTTGATGGAAGGTCTTTAGAAGATCATCGAAGACGAGTTCGTATGCCTAAGAAGTTAGAGTAACCTGTTCCACTGCTATTTTGCACATGCACACACTCCACGCTGAGTCGAGCAGCGCGGCAATGCCGCACGTGAAACGACGGACGAGTAAAACGATCACGTTAAAGAAAAAACAAAACAAAAAACAAACAAACAAAACAAACCCCATTGTGTCACCAGATAATTGTATACATTGCGTACCGGCAAAAGGTACCGGCCTTGCATGCCTAGCCTGCCAGGCTAGCCGTGTATCAATATCACGTGCTAGTTGAGTGGCTCGATGACGTAGCCTGCAGTCAATACTGTATCATTTAATTGTATTAATTATCCTTTCTTCTTCTTTCCCTTATGTTTGCAATAGCAAAAAATTATTTAGCTTTTATATCCAAAGTATAGCGAATGCATGTTCTGGTATCCTTTTTTCTAGGGCACATATCGAACCATAAGTGGTATATTGACGTCAAAATCACGTCATGAACTAATCATTAACAAAAATATATAGACATTGTCTAATTAATCCCAAACCGTTCCCATGTTTAGATTTATACTGAATAATCGTTCATAAGTTGTAAATAATTGACCTCAAAATTACGTCATGAACTAGTCATTTGGACCTGGTCGCCAGTTGGCAATGAAGTCACGTAATAATTAGGTCGTTTTTTTTTTCTCTTGAATAATTGTTCATATAAGTGGTAAATAATTGACGTCAAAATCACGTCATGAACTAGTCATTCTTAGCTGGTCGTGAGTTGGAATGGAAGTCACGTAATATTAACGTCGAAATTTGGTCTTGAATAATCGTTAAACAAGTGGTAAATACTTGACGTCAAAATCACGTCGTGATCTAGTCATTCGTAGCTGGTCGTGAGTTGGCAATGAAGTGACGTAATAATTACGTCTTTTTTTGGTGGTGAATTTTTCATATAAGTGGAAAATAACTGACGTCAAAATCACGTCATGAACTAGTTATTCTTAGCTGGTAGTGAAGTCACGTAATATTAACGTCGATTTTTGGTCTTGAATAATCGGTAAAGAAGTGGTAAATACTTGACGTCAAAATCACGTCGTGAACTAGTCATGATTGTAGCTGGTCATGAGTTGGCAATGAAGTGACGTAATAATTACGTCGTTTTTGGGGTCTTGTTGCTCATATAAGTGGAAAATAACTGACGTCAAAATCACGTCATGAACTAGTCATTCTTAGCTGGTCGTGAAGTCACGTAATATTAACGTCGATTTTCGGTCTTGAATAATCGCTAAACAAGTGGTAAATACTTGACGTCAAAATCACGTCGTGAGCTAGTCATTCGTAGCTGGTCGTGAGTTGGGCAATGAAGTGACGTAATAATTACGTCGTTTTTTGGTGGTGAATTGTTCACATAAGTGGAAAATAACTGACGTCAAAATCACGTCATGAACTAGTTATTCTTAGCTGGTAGTGAAGTCACGTAATATTAACGTCGATTTTTGGTCTTGAATAATCGGTAAAGAAGTGGTAAATACTTGACGTCAAAATTACGTCGTGAACTAGTCATTCGTAGCTGGTCGTGAACTGGCAATGAAGTGACGTAATAATTACGTCGTTTTTTGGCCTTGAATTGTTCATATAAGTAGAAAATAACTGACGTCAAAATCACGTCATAAACTAGTCATTCTTAGCTGGTCGTAATTTGGAATTGAAGTCACGTAATATTAATGTCGATTTTTGGTCTTGAATAATCGTTAAACAAGTGGTAAATACTTGACGTCAAAATCACGTCGTGAGCTAGTCATTCGTAGCTGGTCGTGAGTTGGCAATGAAGTGACGTAATAATTACGTCGTTTTTTGGTGGTGAATTGTTCATATAAGTAGAAAATAACTGACGTCAAAATCACGTCATGAACTAGTCATTCGTAGCTGGTCATGAAGTCACGTAATATAACGTTGATTTTTGGTCTTGAATAATCGTTAAACAAGTGGTAAAAACTTGACGTCAAAATCACGTCGTGAACTAGTCATTCGTAGCTGGTCGTGAGTTGGCAATGAAGTGACGTAATTATTACGTCGTCCTTTGGTCTTGAATAATCGTTCAAATAAGTGGTAAATAATTGACGTCAAAATCACTTCATGAACTAGTCATGGATAATCCAGTTGTTAACTGGTCGTGAGTTGGCAATGACATGACGTGATAACTGCGTTGCTTTTTTGTTTTGAATAATCGTTCATAAGTGGTAAATAATTGACGTCAACATCACGTCAAGAATTAGTCATGGATGGTGAAATAACTGATCGTCAGCTTGCAATGAAGTGACATAATAATTACGTCGTTTTTTGGTCTTGAATTGTTCATAAAAGTGGAAAATAACTGACGTCAAAATCACGTCGTGAACTAGTCATTCTTAGCTGGTCGTGAA
This sequence comes from Heliocidaris erythrogramma, assembly GCA_025617745.1. Taxonomy (NCBI): domain Eukaryota; kingdom Metazoa; phylum Echinodermata; class Echinoidea; order Camarodonta; family Echinometridae; genus Heliocidaris; species Heliocidaris erythrogramma. The sequence goes on from CM046873.1 coordinate 48,831,847, forward strand.
GTCACGTAATATTAACGTCGATTTTCGGTCTTGAATAATCGTTAAACAAGTGGTAAATACTTGACGTCAAAATTACGTCGTGAACTAGTCATTCGTAGCTGGTCGTGAATTGGCAATGAAGTGACGTAATAATTACGTCGTCTTTTGGCCTTGAATTGTTCATATAAGTGCAAAATTACTGACGTCTAAATCACGTCATGAACTAGTCATTCTTAGCTGGTCGTGAGTTGGAATTGAAGTCACATAATATTAGCGTATATTTTTGTCTTGAATAATCGTTAAACAAGTGGTAAATACTTGACGTCAAAATCACGTCATGAACTAGGCTTTCGTAGCTGGCCGTGAGTTGGAAATAAAGTCATGTAATAATAACGTCGTTTTTTGGTCTGGAATAATCGTTCATAAGTGGTAAATAATTGACGTGAAAATCACGTCATGAAATAGTAATGGATAATGCGATTCTTAACTGGTCGTGAGTTGGCAATGAAGTGACGTAATAATTACGTCGTCCTTTGGCAATGACATGACGTGATAATTGCGTCGTTTTTTTGGTTTTGGATAATCGTTCATATGTGGTAAATAATTGACGTCACCATCACGTCAAGAATTAGTCATGGATGGTGAAATAACTGATCTTCAGCTTGCAATGAAGTGACATAAAAATTACGTCGTTTTTTTGTCTTGAATTGTTGATATAAGTGGAAAATAACTGACGTCAAAATTACGTCATGAACTAGTCATTCGTAGCTGGCCGTGAATTGGAAATGAAGTCACGTAATAATTGCGTCGTTTTTTGGTCTTGAATAGTCTTTCATATAAGTGGTAAATAATTGACGTGAAAATCACGTCATGAAATAGTAATGGATATTGCGTTCTTAACTGGTCGTGAGATGGCAATGAAGTGACGTAATAATTACGTCGTCTTTTGGTCTTGAATAATCGTTCAAATAAGTGGTAAATAATTGACGTCAAAATCACGTCATAAACTAGTCATGGATAGTGCAATTCTTACTGGTCGTGAGTTGGCAATGAAGTGACCTGATAATTACGTATTTTGGGGGGGGGTCTTGAATAATCGTTTATAAGTGGTAAATAATTGACGTCAAAATCACGTCAAGAACTAGTCTGGATGATGCAATTCGTAAACTGGTCGTGAGCTGGCAATGCAGTGACGTAATAATTACGTCGTTTTTTGGTCTTGAATAATCAAGCATATAAGTGGTAAATAATGACGTCAAAATCACGTCATGAACTAGTCATCCAAATATGACAATACATACTCGTCTTAGAAAGTCGTCACGAAGACGTCGTAATAACGTCGTTCATACGACGTAAGACCAGTTGACCAGAATACGACCAATATACGACGTCTTTAAGACGTCCGTCTGCTATCAGGGTGGTTGCTATTAGTACCTCAATACAATCAAGGTACACATTTTTTGGTTTAAGAAGCCATTTTCTTGTGACTTTACTAATTTAGTTTCTTTTGAATAGCCTTGAAAATTTTATCTGTCCAACTGGACAAACTTCTTCCTCTTTAAATACTTTTTTAGAATTCCCACTTATTATTCTATTGATTTCATTTAAAGAGTCATTGTCTTTTTATCCAAATTCTAATTGCTTGTTAAATTATAAATACACAATGGATGCTATTTTCTAAAATCTTTCCTCTTTTCTTTCAACAGACATGCATTTCTACTTCAGCTCTTCAGTGAAATAGACCCCTGGTTTGATAATCATCTATTTCTTCATCTGAAATCATACCTGGATTCCAGTCTA
>CM046873.1:48834125-48865301 GCA_025617745.1 Heliocidaris erythrogramma
AATATTATTGTTGTTGTTGTTATTATTGTTATTATTATTATTACAATTGTTATTATGAAGTGGACTACCCAGAATTACGATGACGATGTCATTTTGGATGGAGTAATGCGACCAGACTTAGATATTGCACCGGTTACTCTACTTTTGCTTCTTTTATTTCCCTTGTCATGATCGTATAATTGGCCTATAGCCTAATCGTATCAATAATATGCTTCTTATAATATGTTGTGCTACTTGCCAGGCTATTTATTAAACATAGCAGTGACTCCTTTATGAACTCTCTGTAATATTATGTTGTTGTTTTTATTGCTGTTGTTGTTTTGGGGACCGGAGGGGAGGGCTTGTAGAGTCATCTACAGAGCCATATTACAGACTTCGGCCAACTCGGTTTATTTGGGCACAACATGGCGTATATTCCTTTGTTTAGTGCTTGCCTAACAAAGCAACAAGCGCCATATCGCTACCTACATGGAGCCGAGTTGGCCAAACTCTGTAATAGATGGCTCTGAGGGCTAGGGATGCAGGACGCCCCCACCTTATTTTTAGTATACACTTTTCATAGTATACTTTTTTAATCACAATTTATGTTGAATGTTGACGAAGTAATTACATCTTACATGTCTTTAAAGATAATAAAGTGTCAATGTTCGGCTCGCTGGAATCCAGCAGCGTGTACCCCGAACATCCTTTTATTTTGGGAAGCGAGATGGTCGGCTATCCTTATCTGTGGGCAGGAAGGTACTCAAAATGTTATAATTGTTTGGATTATCTGGTAACAAAATCATTATTCTATAGACAATATCTCCTTTTTTTACTTGCTCACTAGCGCGTAAGATTTAGAAACGGAATAGTTTGGGACAGGGAACGCCCTTCATTAGGGCGAGTGAAGTGCCCAAATATTCCATATTCGGCAGCAGGGTTAAGTAATATTATTCATGGCTCATTATTAAATGTTCTACATTTGTCTTTTGATGGCGAAATTGCATTTCCATTACAATAAAAAAAGGGTTTTATGTTTTTTTTCTAACTCGCTTCGCTCGCTTGCAAATTGTAGAAACGGGGAGTATGATATTCTGCCAAGAGGCATCAGCTCCCCCTTTCAAAAACATTACGTGGCCATTTTCTGCTTGTAAAGATCTACTTGGAACTTTGGTGTGTCTCATTTTCCAAAGCGGTATATACATTATATAAATAACTTCAAGCCAATTTCGTTGTAGCAAATTTAATCCGGAATCCGATCATTCACTTTCTTCAATACATCAGTATGTATTTTAATCACCGAAGTAATATCATTTTATGAGAAATGAAACATGTATTCCTGAGGCGCTCGCTCTCTACGCTCGCTCACAAATATTGGTTATTATAATAGGAACAATGATAATAATAATAATGATAATATTGATAGGAATTACGATAATATAATGGCTATTTCTCTGGATTTTATTATAATTGTTATCATCATTGTTATGATTATTGAGTACGAAATGAATATCTTTACACTTGGCCGTCTTTCCCCTCCTCCCTATCCGAAATACGGATTGACGCCGTATTCTCTGAATTTACAACCTTTTTTCATTTTCGGAAATACGAACCCTTTTTCATTTTCGGAAATACCCTTTTTCATTTTCGGAAATACGAACTCTATTTCATTGTCGGAAATACGAACCCTTTTTCATTTTCGGAAATACGAACCCTTTTCATTTTCGGAAATACGAACCCTATTTCATTTTCGGAAATACGAACCCTTTTTCATTTTCGGAAATACGAACCCTTTTTCATTTTCGGAAATACGAACCCTTTTTCATTTTCGGAAATACGAACCCTATTTCATTTTCGGAAATACGAACCCTTTTTCATTTTCGGAAATACGAACCCTTTTTCATTTTCGGAAATACGAACCCTTTTTCATTTTCGGAAATACGAACCTCATTTCATTTTCGGAAATACGAACCTTCGGAATTATGAACCCTATTTCATTTTCGGAAAAAAGAACCTTCGGAAAAACGAACCTTCGGAGTAACGAACCTTCGGAATAACGAACCTTCGGAATTATGAACCTTCGGAAAAACGAACCTTCGGAAATACGAACCTTCGGAAAAACGACATGTAACCCTATAAAAAGCCTCAACCAAACCCTATGAATATTGAGGATAGTCGGGGTTACCTGTCAAATATTAAAAAACACACACACACAAAACAAACATCGTGTAAGGATAGATGAAAAACTTCTAAATCTGCTTTATCATTCCAATTTATATGGTTCATGTTATTATGCAACTCTACAACTTGTCATGAAACGCAGACGTTTAAAATTTTAAATCATTTGGATTTTGAACCAACAACAGGTGCTTTTTTCCCCTTCCTTCATTTGTTAGACCGGATGGTAAATTGTACTTAAAGAGCTCCTAAGCCTTTACTAATTTCCTATTTCGTCTCTGAGGCTGAGGAAGTGATTTATCCTTTCTTTATATAAAATGGAACATAAATTTTCTGATATCGTAAAAGCAAGATATTTCAGTAGATCTGTAATACGTAGGCTTTACAACATCTCCTAATGCGTACTATAATTTCTTGCTATATAGACATTGATTTGTTCATTTGGAAGTATGTTGATTCGAAAATATGGAGCCTAAAGGGTATTGAACATGAAGCACACAAAAATTAATCATTGCCTGCCAGGAACATGGTGGTAATAACATTCATTGACATTATGCTTTTTATATCAACAAGGGGAATCATAATAATAATGAAACACTATTGCCTTGTTGAGATGACATTCAAAATAAACCAGATCACAAGTGTATTCAAATTCAAGGTTTCTCCCCCCCCCCCAAAAAAAAAAAAACCCAGTGACGAACCACTGCATTCTATAATATCTATCTCTAACGGCTTATCGTTCTTCAACATTCACAATACAGAAAGTGTTTATGGTTGTCAGTAATTTACTGTTTAGAGGCTTTCATTCAACATGTATCTATATCGTGTCTTAATGTGTACCGTAATCTTACCCCGTGCAGTTATAAAATTGAAATTGTTTGTGTTTTGAAGAGCTTGTTTCAAAGGGGCTAAATCCAATTTTGACAGACATTGATGTCATATGCGTATCTCGCACAATGGAATGAAATGCGCTATATCGCATCAATTTTTTTTCTCGAAAATTGAAGAAATTCCAAAAGGCCCTAAATCCACTATGGTGATTACGAATTCCTTCACATTATACCGTGTGCCCTTAAGCTTTCTGCACGTATGGTGCAGCTGCCTAATAAGCCAGTTCGGGGTTAGCGCATGGTACAAATGACCCCAAATATCCACAGATATTTTAGACATGGAGGGTCCCTTTATGTGCACTTCAGAAAAATAACTTCTGGGAGTGATAGAGGTGCCTCATGAATAGCTTTTGTTTCCCTCTTTAAAAAGAATACTTCCACCTGGATATCATGGAATGCACCATTAGTGCATAATTGAATAATGATTACATGACATTCATGAGCACATATCGAATATTAGTGTCAGTGGGCTTTAGAATTTGGTACAGATGACCTTTATCTGCTCATGCTCAGATTGCAACCCCGAAGTGGCTTATTAGAATATTGCAAAAATTTGATGAAATTTAACATATTATTTTACAATGTTATGAATATTTCTCTGATTTAGCGTACGTCTTTCAGAATGAAATCCAAGTTGAAAGAAAAATGAAAAAACAAAAGGAAAATGTATTTTTATTAACATTTTATTTTAAGAAGGAACAATTTTACGAAGTATTAATGAGCTTCGTACTGGATTTAACATGGTAAAGTTGTTTTATGCATGCACAAAAGACAATCGACTTGAATTTCATTCCAAAAGGCGATAGATACACGAAATTAAAATTATAACAAAGAATATGAAAGTGTTGCTAGATTTTTTTAAACATGATAAAACTAATCGAATGTCATAGCCTTAATCATTCCACCATTCTTTTTATGAATGTACCTTTCATTTTGTATTTATTTGATTATGAGAAGGAAATAGATGTATTTTGAATCTTTTTGAATCTATGTATATACATATTCCAGAATGAGGTAATAGCTGATAAAGGAATGTGGTCAATTAAAAAACTCGTAACGCTAATTAAAAGTGGATTTAGTTTATGTAAAAAGGCGGTAACTTAAAGGGTATGGGGCGGAGAATGCTTAAAATACTGATGATTCAAACAAAAGTGAAAGACATATGAAATCATTTCGATACGGTTTTGCTTTATTTATTCATCAAGGCAAAGAAAGGGGATACTACATCATTTCACATTCGGCCTGTATAAGACAATATTGATAATATATTAGCATGTTACGCTAGCTTATGTTACGACATTGTACGTTCTACTGTTAATCATAACCGAATGACCGAATCAAGCTCAGTGCTGAAGAAACACATCTTATGAACCAAGATATATATCGATTTTATTTTGGAGTCGCCCAACGACCCACATTAACATATTATCCCTCATTCATCATTTAAACAATAATGGAATATTGAAATATGCATGAGGCAAACATATTTAGAATCCCATGCTTCTCTCCTGTGTTCTTCTGGATGCCAGTCATAATTTCAATGATAATTATTATACCGCCTTTCATTTTCATTGTCAGTACTCTAGAGCCAAACATCGTCATGATTTTCTAGATTTATAGATCCATGTAGCGTCGAAATTGCACATGCCTGAGCTTATCCATTCATTTTCATGTTTGTGCGATATGGGAAATAGTGAGTGCGATACAAATTTAACCAATGGCGAATATAATGAATAATACACTATATTTAATTGGATTCCTTCACTAAGGAGGCGAAGTGTCATCAATACCTCACGTTTCTTTGGTTATGCTCAATGAACTATTCTCACTATTACATCTAAGAGATATCAGTACCACAAGTCCATGAATCCCATTTCAAAAGTAAAGTTACAGTCTGATTAAAGGCAATAACACATAATTATATTTTTTCAGTTGCAAGATATCCTTATATTGACCATAGGTACTTGTGGAAAAAAAAATATCAGCACTAGCGTCCTTTGGCAAGACGTTAATCTACATTTGCCACTCTCCACCCAGGTGTTAAATGGGTACCCGGTAGGATGGCAAAAGGTAATGTCCTTTGCTTAGCATGTGTGCGCTTAACAGACGCCTGGCTGGAATGCTCCCCAGGGAGTGGAGAATGTGCATACACTGTGTGCTGGCGTGCCAGAATCCAATGACCGGGGATAATAATAATGCGCCATGAGCATCTTTCATGATGGATACCGGCGCAATACAAATGTCCATATTATTATTATTATTATAAAAATCGAAACTTCTTTAGATTTCCTGGAGTTAATTATTGATTAAATAAAATTGGCTGCGTTATTGTTTGTTTTCGAAAGTTAAAAATCACGTTTTATTTGTTTTTTTTAATTTCAGAAATGCATAAGCAAAATATTAAAAACGTAACTCGAATAAGAATGTAATTCTTCATAATCAGTTCTTTTCAACATTAACAATTTGATAAAGCTATCTTTCCCTCATTGGTTTTCCAAATGCTATACAGAATCACAATCAGCCGAACTTCAGGATACAGGCAAGAAATTTAATCATTTAGGTTTGGGACTCTGAAAATAATGTCCCCATTAGATTCATAGTACAATAATGTTTAAAACAGATACCGGCCTTAATAGTGCCATAATTCCCCCTTCATCTACCCTTGTAAATACTAGGCTCATAATCTGTCAATAGGTAAATGCCCCCCCCCCCCCCCAAGAAAAAAAAAGAAGTCATGAATCAACGAATCTTGTGACAACGTTCATGCAATATTACATAGGATACAAGTGATGAAAATATTTGACATTGCAATAAACATGTAGCAAGTTTTAGGCGGAGTTCGATGATGCCTCCGTTTTGAAACAACAGTACTGAAACGGAGCATTCCCGCAATTCGCATTATTCGTGGCTTTCGTTAAATGTATACTACATCTACAAACGGTTACTTTCTCTCATGTTCTGATGTATGTCGTCCGCTGATTCTATACACTTCAGGATTTCTGTAAGAAAACACGAATGCCATGCTGCTCACACCATGGGCTATGATCGACACTGCCAGTACTGATATGAACCATGTTTCCACAGGAGAAGCATTCATTTCACCCCCTTTCGTTGATGAATCTGTTATGATAATGTTACTCCGGCGTCCCAAGCGGAGTTGAATTTGTCATTTCTGATTTAGGAGTATTTCTGGTAATATTCACACTGATGGTTTTACATTACCTCCCGTCTGTTGCATTGCCTAATCCCTAATTGACTTCTGTCTGAAACCAATGGGGTATCATAAAAACCTGTCTTGTCTTCAATCCAAACTGAACGTGCTGTTATGTATAATGCGCCTTGAGCACTCCACAGAGTGGATTTGGCGCTATATAAGTTACATTTATTATTATTATTATTATTATTTTTTTTTCGTGGAATCAACGGGTAGAAAACTACCACTGACATTGTTCCACTATGTAAAGGAAACATTTTCATTTGCAACGCAACATTCAAATATTGCATTATTATTCTCTAAGAATGTGTTGGCTTACTGGTGGAAATTGTTTGTCGTATACATATTCTCATTCGAAATAACCGATTTGGGGCGATAGTTCTATAACGAGAAACGTCTCTACATAGGATCAACATATAATTTAATTCGTTATATATGAGATTGAATTGAACGTGAAAGTTCTAATATTTGTAGCCGTGTGTTCCTAAAGCACGCGATTTCCCGCAGCTCGCTCTCCGTCTATCACTTGCACCCATTGAGAAGACATATGTATTTTTTGTCGCAAATAGTGAAGCAAGTGGGTGTTGTATATTCAACAGTAAACTTCAGTATGAAAACTGTACATAGGTGTTGTGCACCGCTATAAATTGCGATGACGTGTTTCCCCTTATCATTACATTCGAAATGAACAAATACGATATGCAAAATACTTAATACATGCCTCAAATTTTTTTGCTTCTTTTCATGCATATTTCCTTAAATTAGTTTAGTGAGTTTTTACAGGTACACCTATTATCTAGTATTCGTATGTTGGTCATTGGAGACTTTGATATTCATGCAGATAATGGTGATAATCCTTAATCTAGGTCTTTCAATGATCTTCTTGAGTCACGTACTGATTCACTGATATCTGATCATTTTCCTGTGAATTGTTTGCTTAATTCAAGCAAACCACCTTTATATGTTAAGCAAAGAATAGTATGATACAAAAGCAGCACATTTTATAGTCTCATCAATACTTTCTGTTCCTTTAGTAATGCTCATTAAGCAATTCTTTCTCACTATAACATCTAATAGTCAGGTCTGTTAAGCCCCATATTTCTTGAGTTCTGGGGACAGAGTTTACAAGGACCGAACTTTGCATATCTACTTGGTAGGACAAAAGCTTCACTTTTTTTGCACATAAGACCTATTAAATTAAACCACATCTGGATGCAAAATTAATTTTCCATAACAAATCTATTGTTGTGCCTATAGCTTTATTTTCTTCCACACGACCCATTGACTAAGCTCACATCTTCATGCAAATTTATGCAAATTTATGGAATTATACAGTGTTAATACCATTCACATTGTAGGATTTAAGAGCTGCAGCACCAAACTTTCCTTATGTACTGGTAATATATTTCACTATTTCCACAACAAATTATATTCATTCCAGTTTATGTAAATTTATGGAAATTTTATGAATATATTAATGGAATTCCATTGATGTCATACCTAATATACTGAACTACATAAGAAACGTCGCAAATGTATGTGTTTGAAACTGTTTTATTTACAATGAAAAATATTCTTTATTCAAGAGTGAAAACTGAGTAAATGTTTTGCTTTGTTTTGATTAACAAGTACAGATGTGCAATAACGACTCTCGTCGTTGATAGCGCCAGTTCTGACGTTGTTGGGCCCACAGGAGACGTTCCCGACGATGTCGAACGGTTGTAGGATTTAAGAGCTGCAGCACCAAACTTTCCTTATGTACTGGTAATATATTTCACTATTTCCACAGCAAATTATCTTCATTCCAGTTTATGTAAATTTATGGAAATTTTATGAATATATTAATGGAATTCCATTGATGTCATACCTAATATACTGAACTACAAAAGAAACGTCGCAAATGTATGTGTTTGAAACTGTTTTATTTACAATGAAACATATTCTTTATTCAAGAGTGAAAACTGAGTAAATGTTTTGCTTTGTTTTGATTAACAAGTTCAGATGTGCAATAACGACTCTCGTCGTTGATAGCGCCAGTTCTGACGTTGTTGGGCCCACAGGAGACGTTCCCGACGATGTCGAACGGTTAGGATAGGGCCCCGAGCAGGACGCCGACAAGACAAGTTGAAGCTTCTCAGCCGACGACGAACAGTTGCTGCAGAAATTGGTCTGTTGTGTGTGCAAATAGTCTGTAGAGCTGATTCTGTTGCTCTGCGGAAGCGATCCTGCAAGTGGTCCCGGTGAAGATGGCGATCTTGACGTGCTGTTGTCACCCTGGGACGACCACTGCGCTGACGATCGTTGGTGCTGTTGGTTGCATTGTATCGCTCCCGCAGTCTCTCTACTGTCCGAACGCTGCATTGAAGTCGTTGGCAATGACTCTAGGACGTTGGCCAGCATGAAGACGGCTGATGGCTTGTTCCCTCTGGTTTCGAGTCAGACGTGGCATGGTGACAGCGCTCAGGAAACGAATGGCAGGATGAAGGTTTTGGGTCCCTTTTAAACCCACTGGATAGAAGATGTGCATGTGCATCATGCTTTTCAAAAAGCTCCGCTTGAGTGCACTACCATGTTCACGGAAAGGATATGAGTTTTAATCCTACACAGAAATCACATTTTGTTATGATGATGTGTTATGAATGGTCAATGCCATATCTGTGATGTTAAAAAAGCATAAAATGTGATTTTACGTATCAAATTCCAATATCATGTGTAAAAGATATCAATTTGAAAAGTGCGATGTTTCTTTTGTAGTTCAGTATAGATGGCAGTAGAGCTTTAATGTACTTAACTTTCTCCTAATTTCATAGCTTCATATGCCTCAGCAGTCCATCAACTCATAATACATCTACATGTAATGTTATGAAGGATTCTGCGGATTATATGCTTTTATGATTATGATTATGATTATTATTATTATTATCATTAGTATTATTAAATTAATTCTTCGACGATAATGCACTCACTTAAAAGTATATTCTATGCAATAAACTATGTTTACCTGTTGCAATTTAACAAATGGGTGGGTTTCTAACGATAATGAGGTGCCTATATACAATTACTGTAAATGCATAAACATACATACATCATAAATACATTACCATAAAAATCAAGAAATGTACTTAGGATATTGCTTTAAACATTGTTATTCTAGTAAACGAAGAAGCTTGACTGGGGAGGAATTTTTAATTTGTAAACAAATCTTTCGGCATATTACTCCCAGTGTTAAAGATCGTATGCTCGATCTGTAATGAAAAACACAAGTCAGAAAAAATTGGAACCAGCGGGATTCGAACCTGTCATCTACTGCTTGCCGGGCAGCAACTTAACCACCAGGCTATTCTGGTTCACGGCCAAGTCACGACGAACTAGAATCAAATACCCAAGATCCTCTTCTTTCTGACTCATTAATATTCAAACGGTCCGCCGTGGACAATGGTTAGTAAACGAAGAAGCTTGACTGGGGAGGAATTTTTAATTTGTAAACAAATCTTTCGGCATATTACTCCCAGTGTTAAAGATCGTATGCTCGATCTGTATTGTTATTCTAGTTTACCTGATTTAACTCACCACACTCACCAAGTTGTGGCTACTTACGAATTTAAGGTGATGGTATAGGTATTTCTTGATACCCCCACCTCCCCCCTAAAAAGAGTGATATATTCATAAATATTTGTCATAAAAATCAAGAAATATACTTAGAATATTGCAGTTAACAATGCATTTTGCCATTGAGTAACAGTTTTTACGTGCTGGTATAGTCATTTCTTGCAATTTTGGTAAAAACTAATTTGTTTTACGCATAAACATGAATTAATTATAACAAAATAGCATTAAATACAAGAAGTATAATCAGAATATGCAGTTATCTCAACCATTTCGCTAGCCCGACCTCAATCACTAATATGTTACAAATTTTAGGGTGCTGGTATAGTTGTTTCTTGAAAAACCATTGTAAATGTGTGTTATGCAAGATTTGCATTAATTAAAACAAATTAGCACTAAAACAAATAAATATTAGATAATTTACTACAATAAATCAATGTACCTACCTATTTGCTAGTCTTCCGACTACGCAAGCCATTCGAGTAATTAAAGTCACGACAGTGCATATACCCCCCCCCCCCCCCCTAGGATCACGCCTTCCTCTGTGCACGTACGCATGACGCGCGCACACAATCCTCCTCTTTCCTTCTCGCAGCCTAAAGAGTTGCAGCTAAGTCACTATCTTGCGCAAAAAAATCAGAGTTTGCTACTCTTTTAGCGCATTTTTGGGTGACTTTTGCCAATATTTCCGTCCTAGACTTGTTTAATATCTGTTTAGTGTCGGTTTATGTCTGTCACGTATTTATTTTGGTGATATTTGAGCTTAAATTCATAACTCACTTTTCACCTCTTTCGTATAGTAGCCCAGGGCATTCGCTTTGGCGTTTTGCCGGGCGCTCAGCCCTGTAACGTTTCGTTGGTGTTTCGTGTGTGTGGCTGTTGTGTGCATATACCCTTACGAGAGTGTTCTTTTGTTCGTAGTGCGTGAATGGAATTTTCCACACATTGTGCGGGAAAATTCCATTCCATTTCACTCTCGCTTTGTACGCCCTTTTCTTTACAATTGTTTATTGTTTGACTCTTTTTATATCTCCTTACAGGTGATAATGAGTTCTTCGGAGGAAGAGCAATCGAGGTCTTGGTTGCCTCCGTGCTCTTCCAATTCTTCTTCCCTCCCTTCCACTACTCTCACTTATAAGGGCGTCAGCTCAGTGAGTGTGTTGGAGACCTCTGTGTTTCGCTCGCCTAACAGCGAGTCAAACACGATGGTCAGGGGAGGTAAGGGCGTCAGTCTGTCGGCTCGCTCTGGTACTTTTGTACCGGGAGTGTCGAGCAAGACAGGCTATATATAGGTAAGTTAGGTGTTCATAAGTCTTCGGACCGAACACCCGTCATTAGCAATTCTAGCTCCCTCCAACTCACGACCACCGCGTCTGTGCAGTTGGTGGGGCGGTAGCTAGTATTACCGGGTCCTCTCGACCCCCGACCACCGTCGGGAGCCAGGAGAGGGCATTAACTGGTAAGACCGCTAAGCGGTCAGCTAATGATGTTACTGGGTCTTGCCGACCCCCGACCACCGTCGGGGCGCCTAGCGAGATTTCACCCAGTGTTACTGGCTTCCCCCGACATCCGACCACCGTCGGTGTGTCTGGGGGAATTACAGCCGGTAACGCAAATCCGCATCCCGCTAAGAAGACCTCCTCCTCGAGCAGGTTCTTGCAGCGGAAGACTGCTGGTTCCCGCCAGCCACTGACCACCGTCAGTGCTCCGGGTGCTTTTCCCAGCAGTGCTGCAATGCAGCAGCCCGTCCACCCCCGGCAGTCAATGCGAATCGGGGCTCTGGTCGGGGAAGCACAGTCCCTAGAGTTGCGGCCGAATTGCTTCTCCCCACTGGGGAGCCCGGCCCGGACAATTTGGGTAGTGAGGCTTCTATACTGCAGCCTAACACTTCCCGTGCTTCTAAACGGCCTTCTATTATACGGTGGCTCACACCCCCGCTAAGAAGCTTAAAGCCAAGAAGGGTAAATCCAAGGATAAACCCAAGTCGGGTAAGAAGGCTCAGCCCTCTCTTCCCCCGACTCTCAATCTGACTTGCTCAGATTATTGAGACTCTTTGCTGAGCGGCATGGTTCGGATACTAATCCCCCGACGCTGCCGGCAATTGAGAAGGGTTCTCCCCAGTCAGTTGTCTGTGATGGAGGATGTTCCCGAGTCGGACCCCGGTGTTTTCCCGGTCTCCGATATTCATGAGAACCTGGGACAATTTTGTCCGAATGCGGTATCTCGACCTACTCCTCCCGTGCCTGCGGCTCTCGGAGCCCTGCCGGGGGAGGAGTCTGTCTCTGGTATGTGGGCATATCCACCCCCATGGGATTTTACCCACCGGACTACTTCTCCCGAATTTGATTCTGTCTCGCAGGTTTCTACCCCGTCTGTTTCAGAATCTCAGGCCGGCTACGACCCCCAGCCTTGTCAGGCTATGGCGGCAGATGCCAAGGCCCTGTTAGAGAAGTATAAGCCAGAAATTTTTTCCCCAAGTCCAGTCGGACAGTGATCAGCCATCGCTGTTATTCAGACAGCATGGCCCGTCTCCTGGTATTCCTCTTACAGAGGACTTTAAACAGGAGTATGGGGATAAGGAGGCACTCGCCGATGCGGGTCGGGCTTTCCGACGCCCCTTTGGTAGTGCCTTCTCTTTCTATCGGGATGATACCCAGGGCTTCTTTTCAGCCAAGGGTTTATCCCAGGAAATTATGGGTATGGGACAACGTTTGAATATCAATTTCAAGTCTCAGTCCTATAGATCCGCCGAGAAGCCCCTAGTGAACTTTGAAACCAAAGTCAGGTCGGGCTTAAGGCTTTCGGCGTACATGGGTTCACTGTTACGCCTTCGGGCCAGATCAGTTGAACTGAATGTGACCGAGGGGACTCCAATTTGTTGGATGAACTCCTGCTTTTGTTAGCTGGACTTCAGTGGTCTCAGCTCTCATCAGCGGCGATTGACATTACGCATCAACGCCGCAAGCTGGCGCTCTCCACACTGGGAGTGCTAGAGAAAGACATCCCGCCTCTCTTGCGGGGTATCCCTTCCTCTCATCCCAAACTCTTTGGGGGCCAGTTTAACGAGGTCTTCCTCAAAGAGATAGAGCTTCGCAAACAGGCAAAGAGATGGCCAGACAATTCTTGCCCACTCAGCCTGCTCGGTCTTTTCCGAAGTCTAAGTCGGTCTCGAAAGGCGCTAACCGCTCAAATCGTCGAGTGACTGTGACTATCCCTCGGGTTGAGACCCCTACCCTGGTCAACCGTGGTAGAGGCTCGACGAGAAGAAGAGGGGGGCGTAAGACCGCCGCCAAGGGCCCGGCCAGGCCCAAGTCGGTCGTTTGATACCTTACCCCGAGTGCTTGTGAACAGTGTAGGCGGGCGGCTCCAGAGATTCCTCCCAGTTTGGGAGGCAATCTCCGGCGACGCCTTCGTACTATCCGTCGTGCGCGACGGCTTTTACATAGATCTGATAAAGCCGATTCCAAACGGCGCCATCAGAATCCGCCCGCCTCCAATGTCAGCCCTTTTCCAGCAGCACATCTCCTCAGAGATAGCCACGCTGCTGGGAAAGGGCGCTGTAGAAAGGGCGAGAGATCATCCTCATCTCTGTCTCTCCCCAATTTTTGTCATTCCCAAGCGCTCGGGAAGTTTACGTATGATTCTAAACATGAAAAGAATCAACAGGTTTATACCTCCAGTGCATTTTCGCATGGAGACCTTGGCATCTATTCTGCCCTTGATCAAGCGGGACGACCTTGCGATCTCCCTCGATCTCAAAGACGCGTACTTTCACATTCCCATTCACTCTCTGTCGAGAAATTTGCTGGGATTCGCGTTCCAGGGCGAAACGTTTCGATTTCGTGCCCTGCCCTTTGGGCTGAGGCCGGCCCCTCGAGTCTTTACCCGAATAGTGTCGGCCCTGGCCGCGTTTCTACGGAATCGCGGCATCCGATTATTCGTCTATCTAGACGATTGGCTCCTAGTTGCAAACTCAGAGTCCCTCCTGTTGGATCAGTTATGCCTTTTACTGCGACTAACGCAAGACTTGGGCTTTCTGATAAACTGGGAAAAATCGGAATTATCTCCCACACGTACCCCGGTGTACTTGGGTGCGGAGATATCCCGAATCAGCTTGCCCGCCCCAGTCGGGACAGAATTCGGACTATCACCATGACCGCACGGTCATTGCGAGTAGCCCGCAGGGTCAGAGCCAGACAATGGCTTCAATTCCTGGGCTATCTGGCCAGTCTAGTCGATGCCTTACCAGACTGCAGGCTGTTGATGAGGCCCTTTCAGAGGCACCTCCTCAAGTTTTACAGACCGGGCAAAGATTCTCCTTTGGGGTGGATTCCACTCCCAAGAGATATCAAGCTCCTTCTCGCCCCCTGGTCGAACAGTTCGTTTCTTGCCCAAGGCAAGCCTCTCTGTACCCCTCTTCCGTCAGTTTCTCTGGCGACAGACGCCTCCCTTCTCGGGTGGGGCGGTCATTGCCGGGGCGAGATGATTTCAGGGGACTGGTCTCACTTGAGAGTTATGCCCCATATCAATGTTTTGGAAATGATGGCGGTCAGCCTGTCTCTTCATCATTTCAGGCCCGGTCTTGTTGGTCGCACTGTACTCGTTCTTACGGACAATGTCACAGTAGCTGCCTATATCAATCGCCAAGGCGGCACTCGGTCTTCCTCTCTGAACACCTTAGCTGCCCAGTTGTGGAGGTGGTGCCGGTCTATGAACATTATTCCGGTAGCCTCCTACATTCCCGGTCAGGAAAATCTGATCGCGGATTTTCTGTCGCGGGGCAAATGCCTCCCGTCAGAGTGGACTCTTCATCCGGAGGTGTTTGCTCTTCTCCAAGAGGTGTGGGGTCCTCTGGAGATCGATCTGTTCGCCTCCACCCTCAATCACCGACTCCCGAGGTATTGCTCGCGGGTTCGGGATCAGGAGGCGTGGGCGATGGATGACGGGGCTTGGCTCTTGTTGATAGCCCCACATTGGCCAGCGAGACATTGGTTTCCAGACCTGCTGAGTCTCCTGGCCGGCCAGCCGTTTCCCCTTCCTCTCAGGGAGGATTTGATAATTCAACCCCTCTCGGGGATTGTTCATCAACGCCCAGCGGTCCTCCACTTGACTGCCTGGCCGTTGTTGGGGAAGACGCCAGAAACTCGGGGCTCTCCGAAAGGGCCTCCCAGTTTGTAATGAGAAGCCGTAGAGACTCCACTAGAGATCTCTACAACTCTCGTCTAGGGGCCTTCTTTTCTTGGTGCGAGAATCAGGGGTGTCTCGCCACGTGAAGCCCCTATTGGTGTTATTGCCGATTTTTTTTTTTTTTTTTTTTTTTTTGATCTCCCTTTTCGATAAGGGTAGATCGATTTCAACCATACGTGGCTATCGTTCGGCTATTGCCGCCGTCCACGTTGGTTTTGCTGATGGTTCGGGAGTCTCCAACTCCCCTCTTTTGGCTAGGTTGATTCGCTCCTTCTTCTTGCAGCGTCCATCAACTCGTAGCCTGACTCCTTCTTGGAGTCTACCCAAGGTCCTTGACGTGCTTGCGAAGCCACCTTTTGAACCTTTGGGTAAAGCGTCCTTTCACCATTTAACGGTCAAGACGCTATTTTTAGTCGCTTTTGCTTCGGCACAAAGGAGGAGTACTCTCACGCTCTGTGTATAACACCGGGTCACATCCGTTGGGAAAACCATGGTGTGCGACTTATACCCAAGCCCTCCTTTATTACCAAAAATCAGACTGCTTCCTCTGGACCAGTTGAGATTTTTCTTAGACCGCTGTCGGACCATTCCTCGGTGCAGGAGGATAAGGTCTGGTGTCCGGTGAGGGCCTTGAAATATTTAGATAGGACTAAGACTCTTCGTAAGAGTGATCAGCTTTTTGTCATCACTCGAAAGCCCTTTTCCCCCGCTTCCAGAAAATCCATTTCTAGATGGATAGTCGAAGCGATCCAGGCAGCTGGGCCGGAGGCCCTATTGAGTGTTGGGAAGCCCCGTGCTCACGATACCAGGGGCATCAGTGCCTCTTGGGCTCTTTTCCAAGGGGTGCCCCTAGTGGACATTATGAGGGCAGCCTACTGGCGCTCCTCCACGTCCTTCACATCTTTTTTTATTTAAAAGATGTTCTGTCTGAAGAGTCTTTTTCGAACAAGACGTTGCAAGCTGCAACGTCATCCTTGGGTTCCTGTTGACCTTCCTCTTGGGACATGCCCCCCATTTGAATCTGTGCTGGTCTAGCAAATAGGTAGGTACATTGATTTATTGTAGTAAATCAGTAAAATCAGAATTGATTTTATTATTTGCTAGATAAATCTATGTACCTACCTATGTCCCACCCTCCTACCCCACTCCTTGCCTAGCAACATGTCAAAGTTTGTCTGAGGCTGCTCGTAAAGAGGAGGATTGTGTGCGCGCGTCATGCGTACGTGCACAGAGGAAGGCGTGATCCTAGGGGGGGGGGGGGGGGTATATGCACTGTCGTGACTTTAATTACTCGAATGGCTTGCGTAGTCGGAAGACTAGCAAATAGGTAGGTACATAGATTTATCTAGCAAATAATAAAATCAATTCTGATTTTACTGATTGCAATCGGTGATGATATCTTATTCGAAGCTACCTTTGTTCTACAAAGCCTTGCACATTTATTTTGTGATTATATCATAGAATAGAATTACCTGGCTATTACATATTTATGAAACTAGTTTATATATTTCAAGACATACAACTGAATGTGTGTTTTTTGCATAAAATTTGCATAAATTAACATTTTAAATATGGTGCCATTCACCGATTTACCCATCCGAACATAATGCTTTTGATACATGTCTCACAGGCAAAAAAAAAAAATGCGCTTTTGTAGATTCTGACCCCTAAATTTTGTTAACTGACCTGACTCCTAGTGCTATCAGTGTAATCAATAGTCCATGAAACCCATTTGAAAACAAGAGTTACAATCTGATTAAAGAAATTTACAAATTATTATATTGAATTGCAAGGTACTTGAGAGTAAATTTTTTAAATGAAATAATCATTTTTTTTTTCTTAACGACAGGATTTTTTATTTTCGATGTTTCCTTCCAAAAGGAGCTAAATGCAAAATATTCAGAAAATATTATAAATGGGTAAATCTTAACAAAATTTTGTACTAATGATCTAGACTGGGTGCTGCACAATAATGTATTGGTAAAAATCTTAATACATAGCTTAAGGGAAAAAAATCCTAAAGGGGCATATTGGATTTAGCTCCTTTTGGAATGAAAGCTAATATATATATATGTATAGTATATAGAGATTTAAATGGGAGAATGTATAGATGAAATAGAATTAAAATAAATAAAGTTCACTCAGAGAATATTGACACAGCAGATATATCCACAGGTTGATTTCCACAAGGGCTTTCAATTCCACCTGAAGAAATACATTGAAAGCGCTTGTGGAAATCACCCTGTGGATATATCTGCTGTGTCATTATTCTCTGAGTGAACTTTATTTATTTGATCTATATATATATTTATGTATATATAAGAAGAAGAAGAAAGAACTTGAAAGCAATCAAGTGGTTCACCACTTATATATATATATATATATAAAATTAAAATTAATTAAAAGAAAAAAAGTTGAAATTCAATGCATTACCAATGTCTCTGGAATTCATTCATTGTATCTAATATCATATATATCGTACTCACGTACTAGTGAAAAAAAAAAAACAAGCAGAAACTGAAACTTCTTTAGATTTTCTGAATGAATCTGTGACTCTTGATTAAAAATCTGCACTGTCGATGTATTCTAAATGTAATCATGTCGTTTTAACTACGTTGAGTTTAAATATGTATTCCAGATCCTGAAACGTTGGTGCCGTACGTATAATTATGTAATTACACATTATATTTTCATCATTTTAAATCTGATGACAAATGGATTAAAAAAAATAATAGGAATGATAATTTTAATTTACGATGGGTAATTTGAGTTCATATTAAACCTGTTCATACGATTCGATCCGTTACAAAATTAGACATTTTACCAACAGGACAATGCGCATTACATTATTGAATGAATGAAATTCAACCCCTCATATGACCTCTTGCTGTCTTTTGAAATTAAATTGTGCAGATTCTAAAAGAGGAAGAGGATTTAACCGGATCACATATAGGCATTTTTGTAAGAGTATACGAATGCTAAAATGCTAACAGCATGGGCTAATGTCGAGAGGACTAACACCCATAAGAGCGAACTACTTAGTATGTATATCAATATATTATCATTAGGGCATTCTGGTGACACAATTCTTGCTAAACAAATTTGAGGAAGTGCATTGTTCGATGTGGCATTGTTCAAAGAAATTTTAGTGCCTTCTTCATTTGATTTAGCAATCTCCGCTGTATTTTCACAATTTAAAGTAACAGCGAATTTGTTTGACCCTTCAAGTTTTGGTGAAATGGAGATATTGCATACGTGGTCTTCTTGTAATTGTACAAGCATAATGTCACCTACTATCATTTGGAAAAGATCTTTATTCTCCAAACTAATAAAATAAATATGCTTGATATCCGATAAAGAAATCTCAGCTAAATGATTTAGTGGAAGGAAATAACTACCAGTAGTGTACCAACATGATATGACTTTTGTCTGTTTTATTTCAGACCATTCGAAAACAGCAGATTGGTTTCGGTTTTTTTCAATAGAACGAGCGTGTATTGTAGGAAAAGCACATGTTTCCTTCTTGACCCCCCTGTCATTGGAAACAGCACATTCGCTCGGCATGATCTTTTCGTCTAATATGTTTTCAAGATCAACGTACGTATGCACTGAATTTATTCGTTAGACTACAATCATCGTTGTAGTTCGTTTCAGGCGTTTCATATTCATACAGCACCTGATTTCCAGCTACAAGTCGCGCATGATCCCCCACGTTCAGTTGCACCCATTGACAAGACATCTGTAATTTTCCGCTTTCTCTGATGAACATAGAACAAATAGGTCATGTACCTTCAACGGTTAAATTCACGATTACGATTATACAAAGTGATTGTGACCCCTGCTGAAGCTTGACGACATGCTGTCCTGAATCGTTTTGTTCAGTGAACGCAATAGACATTTAAAAATAATTGGTGTTGTTTTTCTGACTTAGGAAATAACGAGCAGGATTGGGATAAGCGTTGGTATTACATTCCAAAGAACGGTTGTTTAGTTTTTTCACGTACTAACTGTCCTACTAACTGGACAATGGACTTAACACTACTCATAATTCCGCGAAAATGGAGCTGGTCTAATATTTTTTTTTCTAGGGCTGTATATTGCTCTCACTAGATCCTGGTCACATATTGAACCTGTCTTCGCCTTGGCCAATACAAATTTAGTTCAGGGAATATACATGATGCCGTATCCCTAATCAAGGCCAGTCAATATTATATAATACTCATTATGGATTCCTTCTATTCCCCACGAGTGGAGCAATATGCTTTCGTCTGAATGATTGAGTGGAAGGAACAGTAAACTAGTTCTACATGACCTTATGTTTTCAGTACTGCACCCTAAAGTACCGCTCTTTTTTTTTTTCTTTTTTCTTTTTTTTTTTTTGGGGGGGGGGGGCGTCATTTGGGTACGAAAATTCCCCTTTATTCTTAAACCAGATATTGTGATAAATACCCTGTTAAATATATGTATAATGATGACACAAAACATAACAGAGTAGAATACGAGAGATAAGAAAATTCATTCGATTATATTGTAAAGTGAGTAATATTTATTTGACGTGATTTCTTAGAATGCAATGGCCTGTAAGCAAACGATTAAACGTGGACGTACTGCTTTAAATTATGTATTCAGGGAATAGGAGGATGAAAGCATCAAACGATTAAACGATGGCGCTTTGACCTTGTTCGAACACGATTATCCTGCTTCTAAGGTAATCGCCGATATACTGAGCAATGCCGCCCTTTTTTCTACATGACAAATGAAAAGTATCAACGCTTTTCATGAAACCAATAGCTATATTGAATATCAATTTTTATTACCGTGTAATCAATCTCTCCTTTGGCATCTTGTTTAGGTTCTTCGCGTACTTTACGAGAAACTCTAAGGAATAATATTATTTTTTTTCTTTTGTTGGAAATGACTAATTAAGGAAACAAGATCACGAAACCAAGAGTTTCGAAATATAAAAATCTTATCGCTGCATGTTTATCCGTTGATCTTTGCACGGACAATTTTTTCCTTTCTTTATTGATGCCAGTTAGATAGCCGTCTCGAATCGATGCATTTCAACTATATATTTGTTTTTGTTTCTACAATAGGACCTCTGAGGAGTTCAAAGACTTTATCTGTGAATGATACAGCTGATCAATAAACCCAATAAAACATGCTAATGCATATGAGTAGGAAGCGCTATTATGCTATAATCATGATAAAGCCATGAATAATAATTGTAACTGTTATAGTACACTCTAAAAAAATAAAGTGCTATTATAAGCACCTCAAGTAAAGTACCACTTGTACAAGCGCTATAATTCAACACCAGTCCAAGTGCTACTTTAAACACTTTAAGTGTAAGCCTTTTACACTTCTGGTGCTATTAGGCGCATGCAGCTCTCAAAAACAACACTTCTAGTGCATTAAATAACTCTTTTAGAGCCCCCAAAACGGCACCACTAGTGCTAACAATTTTGCACCCAATATAGCGCTAAAAAACACACACAAACAGTATGCACAAAATCACACATGTAGTGCTTAAAACTCACTCTTCTATAGTCTGTTAAACAGCCCTACACTAAGGTCTAGATTTTGTTTTTAGATTGATATGAACTGGTTATATACATGGATGATATCGACTGAAACCATGGCATGTGGATTTATTCATCTGAGAATTACTTTAGACCAAGAAGTGGCAATTTCGGAGGTTTAATTGTTCCACTTCGGCAATCCACAATCGTGACGAAAAAAAGCACATACACTGCCTTCCAAACTTCCCAGGCCCGGCCCGGCCCGTGCGGTCGATCGCGCCCCATACCTGGCTGATCAACAATTTTCATGTCAACGTCTACAACGCGTACCGTAGACGCTTGGCCACACGCTGAAACATGGCATTTCTTATCTCTCGTATTCTACTCTGTTATGTTTTGTGTCATCATTATACATATATTTAACAGGGTATTTATCACAATATCTGGTTTAAGAATAAAGGGGAATTTTCGTACCCAAATGACGCCCCCCCCCCCCAAAAAAAAGAAAAAAGAAAAAAAAAAGAGCGGTACTTTAGGGTGCAGTACTGAAAACATAAGGTCATGTAGAACTAGTTTACTGTTCCTTCCACTCAATCATTCAGACGAAAGCATATTGCTCCACTCGTGGGGAATAGAAGGAATCCATAATGAGTATTATATAATATTGACTGGCCTTGATTAGGGATACGGCATCATGTATATTCCCTGAACTAAATTTGTATTGGCCAAGGCGAAGACAGGTTCAATATGTGACCAGGATCTAGTGAGAGCAATATACAGCCCTAGAAAAAAAATATTAGACCAGCTCCATTTTCGCGGAATTATGAGTAGTGTTAAGTCCATTGTCCAGTTAGTAGGACAGTTAGTACGTGAAAAAACTAAACAACCGTTCTTTGGAATGTAATACCAACGCTTATCCCAATCCTGCTCGTTATTTCCTAAGTCAGAAAAACAACACCAATTATTTTTAAATGTCTATTGCGTTCACTGAACAAAACGATTCAGGACAGCATTTCGTCTGAATGATTAAGTGGAAGGAACAGTAAACTAGTTCTACATGACCTTATGTTTTCAGTACTGCACCCTAAAGTACCGCTCTTTTTTTTTTCTTTTTTTTTTTTTTTTTTTTTTTGGGGGGGGGGCGTCATTTGGGTACGAAAATTCCCCTTTATTCTTAAACCAGATATTGTGATAAATACCCTGTTAAATATATGTATAATGATGACACAAAACATAACAGAGTAGAATACGAGAGATAAGAAAATTCATTCGATTATATTGTAAAGTGAGTAATATTTATTTGACGTGATTTCTTAGAATGCAATGGCCTGTAAGCAAACGATTAAACGTGGACGTACTGCTTTAAATTATGTATTCAGGGAATAGGAGGATGAAAGCATCAAACGATTAAACGATGGCGCTTTGACCTTGTTCGAACACGATTATCCTGCTTCTAAGGTAATCGCCGATATACTGAGCAATGCCGCCCTTTTTTCTACATGACAAATGAAAAGTATCAACGCTTTTCATGAAACCAATAGCTATATTGAATATCAATTTTTATTACCGTGTAATCAATCTCTCCTTTGGCATCTTGTTTAGGTTCTTAGCGTACTTTACGAGAAACTCTAAGGAATAATATAATTTTTTTCTTTTGTTGGAAATGACTAATTAAGGAAACAAGATCACGAAACCAAGAGTTTCGAAATATAAAAATCTTATCGCTGCATGTTTATCCGTTGATCTTTGCACGGACAATTTTTTTCTTTTCCTCATTGATGCCAGTTAGATAGCCGTCTCGAATCGATGCATTTCAACTATATATTTGTTTTTGTTTCTACAATAGGACCTCTGAGGAGTTCAAAGACTTTATCTGTGAATGATACAGCTGATCAATAAACCCAATAAAACATGCTAATGCATATGAGTAGGAAGCGCTATTATGCTATAATCATGATAAAGCCATGAATAATAATTGTAACTGTTATAGTACACTCTAAAAAATAAAGTGCTATTATAAGCACCTCAAGTAAAGTACCACTTGTACAAGCGCTATAATTCAACACCAGTCCAAGTGCTACTTTAAACACTTTAAGTGTAAGCCTTTTACACTTCTGGTGCTATTAGGCGCATGCAGCTCTCAAAAACAACACTTCTAGCGCATTAAATAACTCTTTTAGAGCCCCCAAAACGGCACCACTAGTGCTAACAATTTTGCACCCAATATAGTGCTAAAGGACACACACAAACAGTATGCACAAAATCACACATGTAGTGCTGAAAACTCACTCTTCTATAGTCTGTTAAACAGCCCTACACTAAGGTCTAGATTTTGTTTTTAGATTGATATGAACTGGTTATATACATGGATGATATCGACTGAAACCATGGCATGTGGATTTATTCATCTGAGAATTACTTTAGACCAAGAAGTGGCAATTTCGGAGGTTTAATTGTTCCACTTCGGCAATCCACAATCGTGACGAAAAAAAGCACATACACTGCCTTACAAACTTCCCAGGCCCGGCCCGGCCCGTGCGGTCGATCGCGCCCCATACCTGGCTGATCAACAATTTTCATGTCAACGTCTACAACGCGTACCGTAGACGGTTGGCCACTCGCTGAAACATGGCATTTCCACTTCATTGCTTTTCATCATGTTTCATATATACCACCACAAAAATTAATGTAATTATCATATTATTTGATACCTTTATTCGCATAAAATTACAGAAGTTCTAAATTTAATGTCTTAAAGTTTTACTTACCACGCCATGCCTGTGCAGCAGTTTTTACAGTGTATGATACAAATATATGAAATGTGCTAACATGGTTCAGATACCGATTATACATTAACAGTTCTGTCTGTTTCGTGGATATGTGGACATGGTGGTTAGATATTGTTAAGATATTGCTGTATATTCAAAACGAATAACGGCATATGTACAGTTCTTAATCCCAGTTTCAGTTTCCAGTTTATTGTTTTGCATTTCACATCTACAGTGCTTTTAATATAAGTGGTACAAACAAGATAAACGGTACAAGCCTAATGTTAAAGCTACGCGACAATAGGAGATTAAAGTCACGACAAGATGAAATAACAACCAGTCATTCAGGAAAAATTATGAGCAGATGTATTAATATATAATTCCCCATCTTCCTTCAATTCATCAGTAGGATTATCAATCATGTTACCGTAGGATTCAGCTGCATGGTTCAGGACCAAAGAATCTGAGCCATGCCTTTGAACGAGAAAGTCCCGACCGGGCTTAGGACCAGTGGCACTTGGGTCGTCATATTCCGACTCGAAAGATATCATTTTGCGGGTCTTTCGTGTCATGTCCGGTTTGGCGTACAAGGCTTCTACATGTGTCGTTGCTTCCTGGTTATTATTAGAACCGGTGGTCGTGCGGCCACTGGCAACCCTATGATCTTTCATATTATAATCGCAATTTCTAGAACTGTGACCAATACGCTTACTCTCAGCATTTCCATCTTGACGCTGCGAATGTAGGCTTTGGGATCCATCTTGACTGGATTGAAATCCTTTCCTATTTTGTTTGTTTTGTATTTGTTTCATTTCATGTCCTCCCTGGTCTAATGGACTCTGAAGAGCAATAGCGCCTCGAAGATCAGAATCTCTACATGTTTGGAGGGTCTGTAACTGTGAGCTCGCAACGTCTTGAGACTGAGCGTCAGCACCTGCTCTCGTTACTACAGATTCTATTTGGACCCCATCATTTATCCCTTTTAAGAGATGATATCGGTATTTTATTAAAACAATGTGGTAACAGTTGGCGGAGCCAGTGGCAAGGCAGAATATTATGGAAAGAAATAATATTACCCAAATCCAAGTCGGAATTGCATTTACAATGCTGTAATCTCTTTCTGGAGCCTCTGATATCTTATTCGTTGTCATGGTATCATTCTGAGTGATTTGCACGTCTGATTCTTGAGCTTCCTTTGGATACTGTATGGCCTGTTCAATGTTTGTAACAGTTAACAGAATGTTTTCACATCTTGAATGTTCGACTGAATTGTTATTTCCTTCAGATGCTGCTGACACAAACACATTGAACAATTGCCCTTCTCTAAGATTAACGATTCCAATGCTACGCAAGAAAACTCTGAGACTTTCCTGCTGTACACCACAGAAAAAAAGAAGTGTGTTCAACAGTTAAAACAGACAAATTAACAGGAAGACTGAGTGGGATGAGATTGGTACCATCATTGTACCACCATGATACAGCATCAGTCTCCTTTGTAGCGCAACATTCAAACATACAAGGCTGAATCTGAATATTCGTTACTGTCTCAATCTGTAAAGGGAGAAACGCACACGTTTTGTTATTGTTATTTATTTTGTCATTGGAAATAAGACATATGCTTGGAACAATTCGTTCGTCATGAATGTTGTCAGGAGAAAGGTATACACTAAATTTGTTGGTTGAATTAAACTCGCCATCGAAATTTATCTCTGGAGTCTCGTATTCATATACCACCTGATTTCCTGCCAGAAGTTGTGCACTATCCCCGACGTTCACTTGGACCCACTGACAAGACATCTGTAGTCTTCTACTTTCCTGGTTAAGCAGTGTTGAACAGATCGGTTCTGCAGCTGCTGCTGCTGCAATGGTTAAATTGAAAACTACAACAGTACAAAGTGATTGTGTCTCCTTATAAATTTTGACAATGTGCTTTCCCGAATCATTCTCATCGGCGAAAGAAATAAACACATTAATAGCATTCTTTTTGCTCACTTTCGTCAACTTATAACGCCCTTGATCTTTAGATGTATTGCTGAAATATTCTAGGGACTGATTGTCCAGTCGTATTGATTCAGAATCCCTTTTGACCACACCAATGATTGGGCGTCTGTCAAAGGACCGTTCAGAAGAAATGTCAGAGAAACATTCTGTCCGTTGATTGCATTCAATGCTTCCTCTTGCTTGTCACCACACCAGAATAAATCACCTTCACAAAATACTATTTGGATAACAGTTTCCAAAAGGAGCGAAAATAATTGAAAGGTTTTCCATTTCAGTGCAAATGAATATTGAGTCATGGTGGATGTAGATGATTAACCTGATAGAAATAAGTTAACCGTAGTACGGAATTCTCGGTACAGTTAAAATGCAGATTGCCTAGGGAAGCTCATGATATTGCTGTCAATAGTTTTTGAATAGCGTCATCCGAGAGGAGATCATGACTGAACTGGACTGTGGAAATGAATTCTACACATTTTATGCTTATCTACAGGAATAGAAATTGAAACTTTCAAACGATCATATCATTTATCAATGTAATTGATGCCTGACACGTGATATGATGACAAAAGCAATTGGCTGGTAGGAAGGAATAACGGTTCCAGCATTGAAGAAAACGCCCTCCCTTACATTGGGAGGAGCCTCTTAAATCGATAAATGATTGATATATTTATGCACTATGAAACTATGTTATCACACGATTTCATTCGTTTTAAGAAAAGACGAAGATTTACAATCCTTCCCATTATTTGAATATATCTTTAAAATTAATGAAGACAAATGGAGTTAAACCAGAAATTATTGATCTATCTTTTGACCAGGATATTAAAAAACACGCTTACGCGTACTTCTCTTGTGTTCCCGAGAAAAAGCAGTTTCTTTTAGATCCTGTTAGTAATTAAATTTCAATATGTACAAACATTGGCTGTTGGTAGAAATAAGAATCACCAAGTTTTTCCTCATTATTTAAAAGGCCATCATATCTGTCATTCAGTGCTAAGTACGATGGGAATAAAAATATCAAATATTACACGGAAACAGCAGATATACATTTACTTCATAATGAGGAATCAACTAGGAAGGGGGCATGGACATTTCCCTTCTTCCATACCCCTTTTTCCGTTCTATTTTGAACCAAAATATGTGCCGCCATCACTTGAGGGCCTTTGGTACGCTACAGGTTATAATTAGTGACTGGCAACTTTAATACATTCTGATAAATTTCTGGCCAGCCTGACACCAGTTCTCAAATCACTTCATTGGTTGCCTGTAGAAGAACGTATTGTTTTCAAGATTCTTCTGTTATTATTTCACTGTATACGTGGCTCTGCTCCGCAGTACAACATTGGTTTGATCAAGCATTACATTCCCCTAGCTGTTA
This sequence comes from Heliocidaris erythrogramma, assembly GCA_025617745.1. Classification (NCBI taxonomy): domain Eukaryota; kingdom Metazoa; phylum Echinodermata; class Echinoidea; order Camarodonta; family Echinometridae; genus Heliocidaris; species Heliocidaris erythrogramma. Next base: position 48,860,849 of record CM046873.1, read on the forward strand.
CGTTCTCAAAACTCTGGCTTACTTGTTATTGCTAGGCTTAACACAAAATGGAGGGAGCGAACCTTCGCTCAGCATGCTGGGCCGTCGATATGGAATACTCTTCTTCAAGGGATTAGAAAAAGCAGTTCTGTTGAAGTGTTCAAAAATAATCTTAAAAAGTATCTGTTTAATTTTGGCCTATATGATTACCATTTCCTTTCATGTCCGTACATATCCTATTGCACTTTTGCTTATTTATGATGTATTTCATCTTTTGCACAAAGTGCGCCTTGAGCATTTGATCATCGAGTGGATTCGGCGCCTTATAAATCTTATATTATTATTATTATTATTATTATCAATGTATAAAAATCGAGCTTCTCTACCGCTCAACTGCGGTGGTCAAATGCAAAATTTCCTGGGTAAAATGCGCAATAAAATGTGTTTTTTAGGGTTAAAGATTGAAAAATTTGCAGCTCGGTCGCTTTGCCCCCTCGCTTCTACAATAACCGGGACCTGGAGGGGGGGGGGGGGGGGGGGCACTAACTTTGTCCCGGGCGCCATAATCGCTAGATACGCCATTAGCTTCGCTCCCTCACAGGTGAAATGTTGCGTTCAAATAATTAAAAGCAATTCTGGCGTCGAAGTATAACTTTCCGCCTAAAAAAATTGTTTGCTACAAGCTGTTATCGTTCTCTCAAATTTGCTAAAACGTCAGAGCTTTCGCGCTTCGCGCGGAAAGGGGGAAACTCCCCCTCCCTGCACCCACCCCTGTTACATACAGTGGAGTATTGCGTCCAAAATAACTGAAAAGCAGCCAGGGCGTCGAACTATAACTTTCCGCCTCAAAAAATTGCTTGCTACGAGCCGTTTGCTAAAACGTCAGAGCTTTCGCGCTTAGCGCTGGAAGGGGGGGGGGGGGAACTCCTCCCCTCCCGGTACCCACCCTTGGGGAGCACGCTTTGCTATTTTGTATGATAATTATCAAGAGACTTGGTTTGGTAGTAGACACTGTTTTACTTTTTTGACTGATGAAAAACTTTCTACTGAATAATACATAGAAAACTGATTTTCTAATTATATTGTCTTTATTAACTTTATTAGTAGGCAGCCAAAACACCAAGGATCCAGAATGCTAATCAATGGTTCACTGCAACATATTTAAGCACACTCGAGTTGTGCGGCAGAGGTACACACTATACATAGCCTGGTCTGAAAGCATCACTTATAAAGCATGGAAGTTCTACATAAATAAAGATTTACAATTTGCTGACTTTTCAAATGTTGCATAGACTGTTTTAAAATATTGTTCAGCTTGCGTTAAGTATAATTTTATTTATTTCTCATTACCGATTAATTTACTAATTAAATATAAAAAGAATCTATTTGTAAACCCAAGGAAACGACTGTACTTAAACGAAATTTAAAAAAATGCAAAAGTGACAGAATAATTAACTATAGATTATGGTCACTATAGTGTCTACCACCACTCAACCAGTGACCAGGAAGAAGTACTGAGTGTACACATTCAAACATTGACAATATGTGGGAGAGAAATAGGGATGAAGATACTAGTTTGTTAACATTTAACGTGCGACCGGTGAGACTGAGCAATAGCGACTCACAATTTCTGGCATTTATTTCGAGTTGGTCAGAATGTTTTCATCCATGTTTATGTACGCACATTGACTAATTCATGCACTGGTGTACTCATGTAGGGGCCGGCTTCTCCCCATCCCCCCACGGAATTCAAACAGGGAACATTATCAGTGCCATATATACCATGGGCCGGCAGATGGGGGGGGGGGGGGGGGGGGGGCTCACACCCTATTATACATATTATATGTTCTCTGTAGGTTTCCATGGTGAGTGAGAATTCACAATTGAAGGTTTTCGGTAACACCATGTAGGAGCCTCTGTGAGAAGGCTGTTGATATATTCTTTCGTGAAAAATAACACACTTATGGGGCCTTTAGAGGAATTTAGGAGAAGTGAAAGGAAAGGAAAGAGATTTAAATTTAAACAACACTATTTTTCGTTTTTGTTTTCGGTATTTGTACACCAAAAATGAAGTGAAAAGGAAAGGGGAAAGAAGAGGGAAAAAAAGGAAAGAAGAAAAAATGAGGAAAGAGTGATCGAGATCAGGAAAAGTCTGAGCAGGTCAGAGAAGGAGAGAGTAGTTCTGAAAGAGAGTTTCCGAACTACGGTAATCGTTCGGTAAAGGAGTATATCTGTCTCGACGCGTTTCGAACCGTGTGCTCTGTTCATCGTCAGGAGATAGCTCGATGAAAACTATTATTATACACACACACACACACACACACACACACATATATATATATATATATATATATATATATATATATAACTCTAAAGGCTATATTAGATGGACAGTTTTTTGTCTTATTTCTATGCTCAACTGTCCACCTAATGTAGGGGCGCTATTATGACGAACTAAACCGCATTGTTATGTGTTCACCTATAATGCAACCTTTTGTAATATATATATATATATATATATATATATATATATATATATATATATATAAAAGTTAAATCTCTGGTATCTCTAATGTCATACCTTGTATATATATATATATATATCTAAGTAGAGAAACAAAATCTTATATTCCACCTGAAGAATAAACGAAAGCGCTTATGGAAAAATCATCTCTGCTCGCTCTGTGTATTTTCCCTCCGTGTTACCTATTTATTTTATATATATATATATATATATATATATATATATGTATATATATATATAAAAATAAAGGATGACTGAAATGCATTGATTGCCAATTACAGAAATTTTATTTTCCAAATTTTCGGGGGTCCTCCCCCTTCGTCAGGGAAAACGTGAAGTGATTTCGACTGATAACAAACAATAATAAAATAAAAGCAAACGCAGTCTAAGCGTATATTGCAAATGCATTATGCGCTAGTGTTGCTGGGGTTAAAATTAGGCATTATGACGTAAAAAACGTCACAATGAAAAAGACGTCATAATTAATATGAAGACGTTTAGACTGCGAAAGCTGTACAGAGACAGAAACAAAGCACTTGGCATAAAGAAGAATGGTCATACCATAACAAAATAATATAAATTAGAATCAAGTCTGAAAGCACTGTAAAGAAGGACGCAGAAGCAACAGGATTAACGGAAAAAATGTGTAGGGGCTGAGCCACGCGAGGTCCTTGTTAAGGCCGTTCTCAAAGCTCCTAGATTCGACTATGTAGCGCAATTCTGCCCATTTCCTTTCGTCAGCCGATTTGTAGTTACCCCCGAAGATGCAGACCCTGAGGTCATCAATTGAATGGTTGGGTAGATTGAAGTGATTAGCCACTGGGAAATCTTTTCTCATCTTTATTGTACTCTTATGGTTATTAAACCTTGTCCGGAATCGCGTGCTTGTTTCGCCAATGTAGGATATATCTGAACATTTAGCGCACCTGATGCAATAGAGAGCATTGTCAGCGTCGCAGCTATGGTTAGGAGGTCGGATAGTAAACGATGGTGAAATTTTAACAACAGGGTCGGTGATCAAAATTTCGGTTGTTAAAATTTCACCATCGTTTACTATCCGACCTCCTAACCATAGCTGCGACGCTGACAATGCTCTCTTTTGCATCAGGTGCACTAAATGTTCAGATATATCCTACATTGGCGAAACAAGCACGCGATTCCGGACAAGGTTTAATAACCATAAGAGTACAATAAAGATGAGAAAAGATTTCCCGAAAATGTAGAGCTTGCTGTTGTAAACCTACTTTGCGAGATCATATCTTGATTGCATCATAATAAGTGTATAATGTGGGTTGTATAATGGTGCTGAGTGCATGTGTATTGATCATGGTTGAGTGAATGGCCTGTACAATCCATTTACATAGCCAAAATATATTTGGGGTAATATGGAGCCCCTTGTAAACATGCAGCATTCATGCACACACTGTTGATGGCTAGTGCAGTATTGTTCTGTCGTGTAGTTATAATCATTACATAATGTATAATTTATATTTTGAAGAGAACTTTCACTTGTTAAAAAAATTAATTGTTAATTGTATACCAATTACGAGCATAATCAAATTTAAGTAAAGACTGTTTATGGGTTCCATATTACCCCGTTCATTGGGGTAATATGGAGCCCGTGACACTTTTGTTTATTTTTTTTTATTTATACAAGACAATTATTTTTTTTCTGTGTAAACTAGTAATAACCGTGACAAACTGAGCGAACTACACATAAGCACAGAGTACACTAGCTACGTACGCTTCACTATACTAGCGATAGCCAAAACAAAAAAGCGCGCCGTATATGACCCCCTCCTCTGCGCAGTGACAACGTCGGTTTTCGACTTGTCGATGAGATGATAAACGCAACTTATTTTGAAAGCCGTTTGCAAAGGCCTTTGGAAAGGGCTTTTGATAGTGGGTATGGAAAGCCGTTTAAAACTAGGGAAAGATGATAAACGCGAA
>CM046873.1:48865801-48917100 GCA_025617745.1 Heliocidaris erythrogramma
TTGACCACCTTTAGGCAAAGCCATCAACTTCATGAAAGGATATTTAGTGCAATCAAATGCTGTTCTAAAGTGTTTAAAGTTGCCTAGTCTTCTGGGACTTCATGTACTTGTAAATTATTTATGTTCGCTTCTCCAGGTATTTTTTCAGATTGCAACTTTCTGTGACAAGTATAACATATCCATAATGCTGATCTACTTGAGTGGTTGATTTCACATTCTGATCTGCATTCTGAATTGCAAACATGCAAATATCTTTCACTTATACATGTCTGAAGTTTGTAATTGCTTTTTATACATTTAACTACTTGGTTTTTGTAGAGAAGTTTAAAGCACACACAGCAAACATATTGTGGGCCATGACAAATAATCTTCCTAAACTCTTGTAGTACATTATCAAACTCCGACATTCTTAATGTTTTAGCAAGCGCTCTTTTACGATTCAGTTCAAAATTTTCTGTCTATACTTTCCTATTTTTTATACTTCATTTTTAAACTTATCAGTTTATTTTGCTTTATATCTTCATTTCTATATCTAGTTTGGGAAAGAAATTTCTTTTTTTCTTGAAGTTTTCTTCATTCCGGTATCTGTTTCTCATGAATATTTCTCATAGTAACCTTTTGCTTTTTTTTGAAGTTTTCTTCATTCCGATATCTGTTTCTCATGGTAACCTTTTGCTTTTTTCTGAAGTTTTCTTCATTCCTGTTATCTGTTTCTCATGATATTTCTCATAGTAACCTTTTGCTTTTTTTTTGAAGTTTTTCTTCATTCCGATATCTGTTTCTCATGGTAACCTTTGCTTTTTCTTGAAGTTTCTTCATTCCGATATCTGTTTCTCATGGTAACCTTTTGCTTTTTCTTGAAGTTTTCTTCATTCCGATATCTGTTTCTCATGTAACCTATTGCTTTTTCTTGAAGTTTTCTTCATTCCGATATCTGTTTCTCATGGTAACCTTTTGCTTTTTCTTGAAGTTTTCTTCATTCCGATATCTGTTTCTCATGGTAACCTTTTTGCTTTTTCTTGAAGTTTTCTTCATTCCGATATCTGTTACGCATGATATTTCTCATATTAGCCTTTTGCTTTTCCTTAAACTTCTTCTCATTCTGATATCTGTTTCTTATGCTACTTCTCATACATCTTTTAACATTGTCTCTGAATTGTTTATCAATCGTATACTTCTGTCTATTTGTAATAAGCATTTGCTTCCTATACTGTGCATCAGAGTGGTATTTGTTTCTCATAGAAGTGACTTGTTTCTTCTTAAAATGTAGATCTTGTTTGTATTTTTTGTTTTGAATCACAGAAATTGCCTTTCATTTCTTTGTATCTTTGTTTCATACGATTTATTTTTTCTATTTTCAAAATAAGATCAGAATGATATTTCTGTTTCTTTGCAATCTTATTTTTCTTTTTACATAGGTCTGCAGTATGATGCTTTTGTTCGTCACTTCTATTTTCCCTTTCCTTGGCCAAAGCTCTTTTTTCTCTCATATGCTCTTTTTTCAATTTCCTAATCTGCTCAACACTTTTCCTTTGATGTTTTTTCTTTGAAAAGCCAGCATTTTTAACACTTTTCGTTTCATCATTCTCTCCCTGCTTGATATTTGTCCCTGCATTTTCATTCGTTTTTGCCAATTTAATATTTTTGTCTTCCTTGCAAAGATCATCTACTTTGACATCATTTTCGAGGTTACACAACTTTCTTTTTCTGCCCAAGCTTGCATTGGAATTCTGAACATTGTCCACTACATTTAATTCATCACAGTCATTTCCACATTTTATATGATTCTTGGAATTTCCTTTCTCTTCATTCATGTGTTCTGTTTTGACAGAATCATGTCCTTTCATAAGGCACAAATCTGGACTGCTGATCACTTTTTGTTCAGGAATACTCTGATCCAATCTTTGAATTTCATCAGGATCTTCAGATTCTATACAAGATCGAGAGCTTTCACTAAGCACGTTTGATAATGTACTTTGATCGACAGAAATGTTTTGTAACTGTGGATAGCCTTTCAATGTTTCATTTCTACTCGAAAATGCTTTGGCATAGACACCAGTAACTTCATATTCAGTATTCATAGAACATGCCATTGTCTTTGCTAATCTAATGCAATGTTTGTACACACCTTCCCAGCTAGGAGTATATTGAAGAACGCTGTGTCCATCGTCACTCAACAATCCATGTCTGTTTCTGGAATGAGAATCAAATATGAAATAACCATCTTGACTTGATATAACCATAAAAGTACTGCCACCGAAAGTTAAAAAGCATGCATCAGAATCATTACAAAGTTCTCTTTCAAGTGCCTGTTTCAATGGCAGTGATAGACATTGAGCCAAAATGTGTTCATCTCCATCTAATAATCCACTGACTGATTCACAACACTTAATCTCAAATAATTCGTCATATGTCTCCAAGACTTCAGGTAGATCAGAAATTAATAGATATTCTTGCTCACGTGAAACAAAATGCCTTATGAAACGATACAATTCATCACCATTAATCAGAATCCTGTCTAAATCTTTGCTGTTCCAATCATTAGCACTTTTCACTTTGCTATATAACAGAGCAGATAATGAATTGGCAACACATTGCTTTCCTGCTGAATAACCAAATCTTGTATGGCCTTGATTGAAAGTTCCTTGTGCAATTTGGCTTATTTTTGTATTGATTGTTAAACTTTCATCATTTGTTATTCTTGTCTGCTCTAATGAATCGACAATGACAGTGTTGACAGATTCCACAACATTAAAATGAACATTATCAGTGTATTGTATGTGAATTCCCTTATCAGATGTTTGAACATTTATTCTTCCAGGTTTCTTTGCCGAGTACAACTGCCAACATGGTACTTGATCGTTGTAGGAATAGATATCAATATCAATTAAATTTGCCAATGCACTTATTTCAGTGTCTGTAGCCCAAGTTCCATCTTCAATTATTTTCCTTTCCAAAACATATTCTCTGACAGTTCTGAACTCTCTTCCCAATGTATTCTTGAACATATCATTGGTTTTTAATAAATGTTTTACAGTAGCATTCCTCAAAATTGCATGATTAGATTCAGTTCCAGAAATGACATATGAAATTGCACGAAAGAAACAATTGCCATCACCACTTATATTTTTGATACGTGAAGGAACTCCGATAAATTCATGTCTATTTATCCTTCCATCATAGCTTCTACCTCTATAGGAAATGTTCATTTTTGTACATAGGTTCTGTTTGTCATTTATCTCAAGAGGTGAGAATGTGAAAAATTTGTCTGGTCTATCACACATTCCAAGATCCGATATAAATTCTACTTCCTCTCCTGATTCATCAGAGCAGCTGTACATAGTATCTTGATTTGCTTCTTCAATAATTTCCTCTTTAACTTGTGGCTTTGAAAGAGACTCCAAGGAATTTGTCGAAAGAAAATTATCATCAAGTTGTTTTTCTTCATCACATGTATTGCTGATCTTTTCATTCAATACTAAGTCTGGAATAATTTCATCATGACATGTATTGTCATTTAGGTCATTTGTACTAATACACTGACTTGACTTTTCACTTTCAGCCAAATTGCTGGGTAGTACTAAATCACATTCAAGACATGCGTCTGTATCAGATTCTATATAATTTTGTCCATAGGTACGTTTGACTACTGTATCAATGCCACTATCCTCACTTTCTTCAAGATTAATCTCTGAATCAGCTTGCATAACTCTATCTGCACATGTCTTGTTTGCCATATTGCAAATATGCCGGTCTGACTTTTCGTCCTTTGGACATGCAAAAGCATCTTCTTGATCACTTTCATCTGCACATATCTTTCGATCATGTTTGTCATTCGCATCTCTCAAGTCTAGGCCTATTCCATTTTCTTGGTCTAATCTAATCAATGTATCAGTATTCTTTAGGATATTTGAAACAGGTCCCTTATCACAAGAATTTACAAATTCATTATCACTCAACTCTTCGTTGATTGATTCCTTTTGTCGTCATGTTTACACATCTTGGACACATCAAAGCACTTCCTTTCATTAGTACCTTTGTTTTTCTTTTCAAACCTTCCCTTCTTGTTCCTTCCTTGAGGTTGCCTTTTCTTTCCACCAGCATAGACTTTGTATCTCTGTAACTCCTTCATCTGTTCAAAAAGGTTACAAGTATGTGCATCAGTTTCAACATCAGATACTGTTCTTGGCAATGGAGACGAATTATCAACTACATCAGCCCAAGATCGATTTTGCATTCTTTCAAATTCCTCACAGGCTTCATTGTACAAGTTCATTGAATGTGGGGACTTCACACAAGATGCGTATACATCTAACAGATTTTCTGTATAAGATTGCAAACTGACATCTTTCTCCACATTATTCACATTTTCCTTTCTCTTACATTCTTCTTTCTTCTGGTTTCTATTTTTTCTGTTACGACTTGTCTGGAAAATCTTGATTGCTCTCCCAATGTAAGTCACACCCGGTTCCAAGAATACACCATTGATTGATCTCATGTGTTTTTTGTCTGGTCCATAATCATTTCTTGATGTGGAATGTGATCTTGCTTCCTTTCTTTTCTCCATTAATTTTATTCTCTTTGATTTCACAGTTACCCACTCATCATCAGATTCCTCTCTCTGTAGGTTTTCAACTCTGGCTTGAAAAGCAATTTCCTTAGCTACAGGATCAGGTTTAGATCTGTTACATTCGCTACTTCTCATGTCATTTTTACTTTCTTTCTCTGTAAACACAGTGCTCTTTCGTCCTTTAACATACCTCTTGTTTGATCTGCCATTTTTTCTCGTTTTCTGTTTCTTGATTGGTTGCGGTTGTTCAAAGTTTTCCTCATCTGCAAGCATGTTGAGAGGCTCATATCTGTTATAATGAGATGGAATACATACTCTGTCAAATATTCGATCACCAATGTTGCTATGACCACAGCATGAGCAAATCCAAATCAATGTCTGATCAGCAAGTTTGTCATTTTTCAAGTATCCCTCACATGTCACATGGAAATGGTTGTTACAAGACTCGCATGTTACATAGTTGTCACTTTCATTGATCTCATCCATGCAATGATAACATTCATCCGCATCTGTATTGATCATTGATGTATAACTAGAGAGCATGCTCAATATCTCATGAACAATAGAACTGAATTCAGTTGCAGCCATTTTCATTCTCTTTATTGCACTAGACATAAAATACTCAATATTATAAGTTTACAGTCAACTAGTTATTTTCAAATAAATTTCTTGATGTGTTATGGACGTCCAAGAGGGTAATACTTTTAAAGATTTAACGTACCACTCTCTGCAGTTATTCTACAATATAACTCTTCAAAGTACAATGCTTTATGAAGAACTTCAGATCCCTGACACAATTTTGTAAGTCTGTATTTTATCAGTAAACTTATAAGCCAGCTTTTAGGACTCTGCAATTCTTGACACAAAATTGTTTGCCACTTTTTCACTTTTATGTGATGAAAGTTGCTCCTTTTGTACAAACACTGAATATCTTATCAAAATTTCTTTTTAATTCTTTTTTTTTTTTATCAACAAACTTTAGTCTACTACTTGAATATTCCTTAATTTAATGTGTTTCACCTCTATGGACCTTAAACCTTATTCTCTTACTTCAATCTCCCTTACTCTATAATTTATTAAGCTTAAACTTTCGTTTAAAAAAATCCGCAATCTGCAATAGGATATACTCTTTCACACTACTCAAGCCTACTTGTTCACTTGACTTCAATTTCACTCACTCTTTTTGTAATTTTTCAAGCTCACTTCTTTCATCTACTTCTTTTTCCTACTACTTGAATATTCCCTAATTTACTGTTTCGTACTCTTATGAAACTATACAAGCCTACTTGTTTTGCCTAAACCTTATTCTCTTACTTCAATCTCACTCACTCTGCAATTAATTAAGCTTACTTTCATTAAAAAAAAAGCCTCTGTAATAAGATATACTCTTTCACACTACTCAAGCCTACTTGTTCTCTTGACTTCAATTTCACTCACTCTTTTTATAATTTTTCAAGCTCACTTTTTTTTAACTCTACTTCTACTTCCTTCTACTTCTTTTTCCTACTACTTGACTATTTCCTAGTTTACTGTGTTTCCTACTCTCTATGAAACAATACAAGCCAACTTGTTTTGCCTAAACCTTATTCTCTTCAATCTCCCTGAACTCTGTAATTTATTGAGCTTACTTTCGTTAAAAAATGCTTCTGCAATAAGATATACTCTTTCGCACTACTCAAGCCTACTTGTTGCATTGACTTCAATTTCACTCACTCTTTTTGCAATTTTTCAAGTTCACTTCTTTTCCTTTTAACTTAAAAAACAGCTTTTACCAAAATATGCTCTATTCAACTACTCAAGCTCACTTGTATTTCTGAACCTTCTTCTCTTTCTTCAAATTTGCTCACTCTTTTCTGTTTCACCTGTTCCCGGTTTTCTTGTTTTATACAGGAGTTTCACCTGTTTCCTATTTTTCTTGTTTAATACAGGAGTTTCACCTGTTTCCTATTTTTCTTGTTTAATACAGGGGTTTCACCTGTTCCCGGTTTTCTTGTTTTATACAGGAGTTTCACCTGTTTCCTATTTTTCTTGTTTAATACAGGAGTTTCACCCGTTTCCTATTTTTCTTCTTTAATACAGGGGTTTCACCTGTTCCCGGTTTTCTTTTTTTTTATACAGGGGTTTCACCTGTTCCCGGTTTTCTTTTTTTCTATACAGGGGTTTCACCTGTTCCCGGTTTTCTTGTTTTATACAGGAGTTTCACCTGTTTCCTATTTTTCTTGTTTAATACAGGAGTTTCACCCGTTTCGTATTTTTCTTGTTTAATACAGGGGTTTCACCTGTTCCCGGTTTTCTTTTTTTTTATACAGGGGTTTCACCTGTTCCCGGTTTTCTTTTTTCTATACAGGGGTTTCACCTGTTCCCGGTTTTCTTTTTTTCTATACAGGGGTTTCACCTGTTCCCGGTTTTCTTTTTTTATACAGGGGTTTCACCTGTTCCCGGTTTTCTTTTTTCTATACAGGGGTTTCACCTGTTCCCGGTTTTCTTTTTTCTATACAGGGGTTTCACCTGTTCCCGGTTTTCTTTTTTCTATACAGGGGTTTCACCTGTTCCCGGTTTTCTTTTTTTCTATACAGGGGTTTCACCTGTTCCCGGTTTTCTTTTTTCTATACAGGGGTTTCACCTGTTCCCGGTTTTCTTTTTTCTATACAGGGGTTTCACCTGTTCCCGGTTTTCTTTTTTCTATACAGGGGTTTCACCTGTTCCCGGTTTTCTTTTTTTTATACAGGGGTTTCACCTGTTCCCGGTTTTCTTGTTTTATACAGGAGTTTCACCCGTTTCCTATTTTTCTTGTTTTATACAGGAGTTTCACCCGTTTCCTATTTTTCTTGTTTTATACAGGGGTTTCACCTGTTCCTGGTTTTCTTGTTTTATACAGGGGTTTCACCTGTTCCCGGTTTTCTTGTTTTCTTCGCTTACGTCTTCACAGGCGTTCTCTCTATGGTGTCTCGATGTTTCTAAATTGTGTTCTCTCAGTAATCGCTAAAGTGTCTCCTAGTTGTCTCCTGGGCTCCAGGGGCTTCACAAGCCTGTAAAGAAAGAAAAAAAAAAAAGAACATGAATTTTGTTGAAATAATTGTGGTTTCTGATCCTGCCCTAAGGTCACAAAAAGAAGTAGCTTTGAAAATTTCAAACTTCTCTTGCCCATCGTCTAAAGAACACTGGGTAATGAACATCATGGGGACAAAATAAAACTGATAAAATTTCCTCTCCGGGTTTTTTTTTTCAAATTATTTTCATAATATAATCAGGAAGGGGTACCCATTAGGTTAGAGGGAGGAAAATTAATTTATTTTTCTTCATTCACACAAAATGAGCTTCCACAGCTTCCTCTCATGATCCTAGGGCAGCAAAAGCTCTCTACTGATTTTCGATTGCAATAACACTTGCTATCTTGCAATATAATCTTTTGTCTTGTAGATCACCTTTGACATATCACCCTCATCAATACACATGATATTACCAAATCATCAACTGCATCAAGTTTTGACATAATTGCTGCAAAAATAAACTAGATGAATCTTTGACTGTGCAATCAAAATGTATGCCTCCGCTAATGCCAGACCAGAAATATATTTCCTAATTTCTAATTCCATAAAGAAAAAACAGATTTTTTACCTTGTGACTTCAAAATCTAGCCAGATAACTTAATTGAACCCCGTGACTTTGACTTTTGACCTTAAGACACCAAAATTTATTCAGATCATTGTTACTTGCATATATGCATACATTAGCCAAGTTTGAAGTTGATCTGTCAAAGGGTTTTGGAGTAATCATGAGAACGGTCTATTTTTATGTATTTTATTGAATTCTATGACCTTGACGTTTAACCTTGAGACCACAATATCTAATCAGATCATTGTCACGTGTATATGCACACATCAGCCAAGTTTGAAAGTGATCCGTCAAAGGATTTTGGAGTTATCGCAAGAACAGTCTATTTTTTTATCTATCTTATTGAATTATATGACCATGACCTTGACCTTTAACCTTGAGACCCCAATATCTAATCAGATCATTGTCACTTGTATATGCATACATTAGCCAAGTTTGAAGTTAATCTGTCAAAGGGTTTTGGAGTAATCACGAGAACAGTCTATTTTTATGTATTTTATTGAATTCTATGACCTTGACCTTTAACCTTGAGACCACAATATCTAATCACCTGTTTCCTATTTTTCTTGTTTTATACAGGGGTTTCACCTGTTCCCGATTTTCTTTTTTTTTTATACAGGGGTTTCACCTGTTCCCGGTTTTCTTGTTTTATACAGGGGTTTCACCTGTTCCCGGTTTTCTTTTTTTTATACAGGGGTTTCACCTGTTCCCGGTTTTCTTTTTTTTATACAGGGGTTTCACCTGTTCCCGGTTTTCTTGTTTTATACAGGAGTTTCACCCGTTTCCTATTTTTCTTGTTTTATACAGGGGTTTCACCTGTTCCCGGTTTTCTTGTTTTATACAGGGGTTTCACCTGTTCCCGGTTTTCTTGTTTTCTTCGCTTACGTCTTCACAGGCGTTCTCTCTATGGTGTCTCGATGTTTCTAAATTGTGTTCTCTCAGTAATCGCTAAAGTGTCTCCTAGTTGTCTCCTGGGCTCCAGGGGCTTCACAAGCCTGTAAAGAAAGAAAAAAAAAAAAGAACATGAATTTTGTTGAAATAATTGTGGTTTCTGATCCTGCCCCAAGGTCACAAAAACAAGTAGCTTTGAAAATTTCAAACTTCTCTTGCCCATCGTCTAAAGAACACTGGGTAATGAACATCATGGGGACAAAATAAAACTGATAAAATTTCCTCTCCGGGTTTTTTTTTTCAAATTATTTTCATAATATAATCAGGAAGGGGTACCCATTAGGTTAGAGGGAGGAAAATTAATTTATTTTTCTTCATTCACACAAAATGAGCTTCCACAGCTTCCTCTCATGATCCTAGGGCAGCAAAAGCTCTCTACTGATTTTCGATTGCAATAACACTTGCTATCTTGCAATATAATCTTTTGTCTTGTAGATCACCTTTGACAATATCACCCTCATCAATACACAAGATATTACCAAATGATCAACTGCATCAAGTTTTGACATAATTGCTGCAAAAATAAACTAGATGAATCTTTGACTGTGCAATCAAAATGTATGCCTCCGCTAATGCCAGACCAGAAATATATTTCCTAATTTCTATTTCCATAAAGAAAAAACAGATTTTTTACCTTGTGACTTCAAAATCTAGCCAGATAACTTAATTGAACCCTGTGACTTTGACTTTTGACCTTAAGACACCAAAATTTATTCAGATCATTGTTACTTGCATATATGCATACATTAGCCAAGTTTGAAGTTGATCTGTCAAAGGGTTTTGGAGTAATCATGAGAACGGTCTATTTTTATGTATTTTATTGAATTCTATGACCTTGACGTTTAACCTTGAGACCACAATATCTAATCAGATCATTGTCACGTGTATATGCACACATCAGCCAAGTTTGAAAGTGATCCGTCAAAGGATTTTGGAGTTATCGCAAGAACAGTCTATTTTTTTATCTATCTTATTGAATTATATGACCATGACCTTGACCTTTAACCTTGAGACCCCAATATCTAATCAGATCATTGTCACTTGTATATGCATACATTAGCCAAGTTTGAAGTTGATCTGTCAAAGGGTTTTGGAGTAATCACGAGAACAGTCTATTTTTATGTATTTTATTGAATTCTATGACCTTGACCTTTAACCTTGAGACCACAATATCTAATCAGATCATTGTCACGTGTATATGCATACATCAGCCAAGTTTGAAAGTGATCCGTCAAAGGGTTTTGGAGTTATCATGAGAATGGTCGGAGTGTGGGCTCAGTCAGTAGAGCGTCCGCCTCACAACCGGGAGGTCGTGGGTTTGAATCCCGGCCGCGCCATACCAAAAGACGTTAGAAGATTGGAGTTGCTGCTACACGTTTGGCATTCAACAATAAGGGATAGAGCAACGTCGATCTGGCGCTGCACAGTGGCTGCCAAGCCCACGATCAATTGGGCACAAAGAATTTCCATTTCGGTTTAGTTTAATCAAATTTGGAGTGGACTTTAAAAGATTATTATTATTATTATTATTTTGAACATATTTTATTGAATTCTATGACCTTGACCTTTGACCTTGATACCCCAAAACTGATCACCTCATCGTCACCCAAATATGTATCCTCGAGCTTAGTTTAAAGCTGATCAGTTCACTGGTTTTTTAATCATCGCAAGAACGAAAGCGCGACGGATGGACGGACGACGGACGGACGGACGTCGCAGGCTATCCCTTAGTCTCCCCTCCCCTTCGGTGGGCTCGACAATAAAATCAGAACTATCTATAATTGATATTATTAATAATGAGTGTTTGCAACTTAATAAATCACTCTATAGGCTACTTGCTCGTGAAATAAGCCACTACTGTGTGCAAGCCTATGTAAACAGCTCCATACATTTATACACAATAATGGCTTATTCACAAACAAGTATAGTGTGTCCATGAGATTTAAATCAGCTCACCCTCTATACTTGGTCGTGGAATAAGCCACTACCGTGTACCTGTCCACTAGAAAATTAGTCAGCTCACGCTCTATACTTGGTCGCAGAATAAGCCACTGCCGTGTACAAACCTATGAGGTCATTTACATAGGCTTGCACACAGTAGTGGCTTATTTCACGAACAAGTAAAGTGTGTCCAATAGAAAATTAGTGAGCTCACTCACTATACCTGGTCGTGAAATAAGTCACTATTGTGTACAAGTCTATGTAAAGGGCTCCATACGTTTATACACACAATAGTGGCTTATTTCATGACCAAATATAGTGTGCATACTTACTATATAATACACATGGACATTCAGGACATTGCATTATTTTAGACGTAGAATACACAAGCGATCAATATGTAAAGCTCTGCGCATCACGGAATAAACTACAGAGAATTTCAGAGACTTCTGCGCATGTGTCTGCCAATTGGCTTTCAACACCCACTCTTTGACTTGAGGAGAGGCGAAAGGCAATCACCTTACAGCAATGCACGCAATGGGCGCAGCCTAGTTTATGTGCATGCACGCAATGAGTACTGACTGTATTATGGTTTGATGCCACTTGCCTGCGCAGTGCCCAAGTCTGCGCATCCGTGTAACTGCGCGATTTTAACATCACAAACGACGTAAGGAACACAATCGTCTTCAAATCAATTTTAGTGATGTGTATCAGTGAAAAAATGAGGAAAAACAGGTGAAAAACGTTCATTTATGAATTTTTACTTACGACTTACGTGTCCTGAAAATGCCACTTTCTTGCACAAAATCGCGAACTGCGTGCAAAGTGAATGAGTGCGCAGACAAAGGCACCTTCCTAATTTTAGTGCCAAATTCACACCGTCGCCTTTTCTTGTGAAAATAACATTGTTCTTGTTTGGATTTTGATGAGATTTTCGGCACAATTATTCTCTAGGATATAAGGATTAAAATGAGGTCAGTCATTAGGCTAGAGCCTAGAGGAATACAAAAGGAAAAGCTTGTCAATTTGAAATGAAACATTAGGTGCGCAGACAAGGGGCCCCCCATCATACAGTAAGTAATGCCACCACGGCACGAGGCTCAGCGTCCAAAGAGAAATAGTTACATGTTTTCTTTACTATCGCACATTTTCCAGGCTATGCATACTAAGCTAAACGTTTCAGAATGATTTTTTTTTCCCCCAAGTGTTATGAAACAATCCACTAAATCCACACAATCATACTAAATACAATAATTTTCCGAGAGCAACTTAACGAATACTTACATTAATTACAGATCACTTGTACTGACTGCACTGGACTCCTTCTTCTTCTTCTTTCGTTGTATGGTATCGGCAATCAGTCAAATTTGACTATTGTTGCCAATGACGTTATGCATGTAATTCAAATTCAGTATTTCTGACTCCTTCTCTCTTTTAATTTACATTTAGAATCTAGTAAACATTTAATACTGTATATGCATCTGTATTTAAAGCGTAATAAGAAAATAACAAAACACCACATGCTTCAGCTCAGTTCCAACTAGCGCTTGCCTAGCCCTTTCATAGATGCAATCTTACCGATACGGAGCGGTACTTTGCGCCGTTTTTTCGGACATGCCTAGGTAACTCATGCATAGACATAGGGGCGCTGTTGTACCTGTGCTTACTGATGGGTTGAATTCAAGGATAACGTACACTACGGTGTCTCCAAAAAGGCCGAATAAAAAAGAAGAAATAAGCTCTGCTTATTGATGACTACAATTAATGAGATTTGTTTGACCGTTTCACACATTTTGCTACATTCCTGTCCTCAAGAAGCATCTCCATTCATGGCATTCTTGACTTCCTATCTTCAGTTTAGCATTTCCCCATTATTATGATCATCCTGATTACAATCATGATTAAGCAAAACTTTCTCAGTAATTGTTGGTCGATTTTCGCCGGGATTTCGATATGTTGTAGCTGAGACAATTCTCTACAAATGTAGTCACCACGGTTTTTCATTTTGGTGGCGTCATCACAGTGAAATTTTCAATTAAAGATGCCATGTCAGAATTTTCCCAATTTGCGTGTTATGTCTATGGAAGATGATTTGTTTTCTAATCATGAATCTACATGACATCGTTCTCTGAGCAGTATCTCAGTTATTTCTGGTCTATTTTCTTCCAGATTTTAATATGTTGTAGCTGAGACTATAAGCTTTTATTAGTAAGCCCTCCAATTTTTGATCAGATGTCGGGATCACGCCCAATTTTGAACTACCAAATGGGATTTGAGAATCCCGTTTTTCGCTTACGTGTTATCTCTATAGGAAATATTTTGGTCTATTGGTCAAAGCACTTGACTGCCATGCAGGTGACCCAGGTTCGATCCCCGGTCGGTCCATAATTTTTTATTTTTTTTGCTTCTTTTTGCCTTTCATTTTACCATCCTCTTCGACTATTATAACATAAACAATCACAAACCATTAAATAAAATGCCTTATTTTGCATGTTATGTCTATTAGAAATTAGTGTGCAGTAGCTTGTGTACAACCCAATGGAAATTTTGATTCCCTGTCGTGTATTAGAGCTACGGGGTTTATCTCCCAAGTATCCTGCAATATCAAATAGTCCTGTTTGATATCACAATTTCTCAAAATTGGCTTATTCAATTATCTTAAATTATCATATCATTATAATCATCATAATCACCATTATCATCATCACCATAATCATTTTATAATGACCGTTACACATTTTGCTACATTCCTCTCCTCAAGAAGCATCTTCATTCATGGCATTCTTGACTTCCTATCTTCAGTTTAGCATTTCCCCATTATTATGATCATCCTGATTACAATCATGATCGTACAAATTGAAAGACAGATCACCTAATTCGTCCTCATGACGAATTAAACTCTAGTTATTTATTTATTTTTATTTTTCGCCCATTTTCTTGTTACCATGATTTCTCAAAAAGTTCATTCTCAATTTTCTTCAAATTTTCGTCACTGATCAGACATGTTAATGTTAAGATGTGGCATCTCATTCAAGGTCATCAGGTTATCATGACGTCATCAAGACGCCATTTTGTAAATTTACAAGATCGATTATATCTTCATAATCGATCATCAAAAATCAACTATATTTACATCACATAAACTTCACATGACGGGTCATCAGGTCATGTCCTCACAGTTCATCTAGAGGTCAGGACGTACGCGTACGCGCGCGTCAAAATTTTAAAATGCTCAAAATCACGTAGGATCAAGTCTGCACACGTTTCAGGTCAGTTTGAGCATTTCAAAAATGTCCGTGCGTAAGCGTCCGCGCGCGCGTTTTACGCGCGCACAAATCGTAAATAACGTTAGAACGCTGTTTTTTTTATTGATTTGCAATCCTGACACTTTTCTTCATCATTTCCATCAATTTGAATCAATTTCAATCAATAATAAGGTCGTACGGGCGCGTCAAAGTTCGAAATCCGTGCGCGCGTCTATGGCGAAAATAACGTAAAAACGTGCAAAAACATGCCTCTACAAAATTCATTGTAGCTCGTTAGATAGTCCGTTGACCCCCAAATTTTTTGTCATCATCAGGTAGGGTATGAATCATAGATTTCATTTCATGTATCATTTCATCCATATAAACATTATGACGTCATCAAAATGGCACCAGAAGTCAAAATTTCCATTTTTCATGTTTTGACGTCATCACATTTATGCAAATTTGGCTCTAGATTCGTAATTATTGGTCGTTTTTCTCCCAAATTTTGATATGTTATAGCTGCAACAATTCTCTACGAGACATCTTGCCACCATTATTCATTTTGATGACGTCATCACACTGAAATCTTCAATTAAAGACGACATGTCAAATTTTTCCCTATTTGCGTGTTATGTCTATGGAAGATGATTTTTTTTCGAATCATGAATCTACATGACATCGTTCTCTGAGCAGTATCTCAGTTATTTTTGGTCTATTTCCTTCCAGATTTTAATATGTTGTAGCTGAGACTATAAGCTTTTATTAGTAAGCCCTCCAATTTTTGATCAGATGTCGGGATCATGCCCAATTTTTCAGTACCAAATGGGATTTGAGAATCACGTTTTTCGTTTACGTGTTATCTCTATGGGAAATATTTTGGTCTATCGGTAAAGCACATGACTACCATGGTCAAGGTACCTGGTTCGATCCCCGGGCCGATTTTTTTTTTTTTTTTTTTGCTTCTTTTTACTTGTCATTTTACCATCCTCTACGACTATTATAACATAAACAATCACAAACCAAGTAATAAAATGCCTTATTTTGCATGTTATGTCTATTGCAAAGTGCTGTGCAGTGGTTTATGTATATCCCTATGGAAAATCTGTTTCACTGACGTGTATTAAAGCTATCCTACAATATCATTAGTCCTATTAGATATCACAATTTCTCAAAATTGGCTTAGTCAATTATCTTAATTATCTTATTGTGACGTCATCTAGACGCCATTTTCTACAAATCAACTTATGGTCGTATCTTCATAACGAAATGTGATTTCTCGTTCATATTTGGCATGGTTAACGTCACTGTCATTGCAGTCATGATCCTTATCATTATCCCCATCATTATCATCATTATCATTATCATCATTATATCATCAATCATCTTCAAAATCACCAACACCATAATCATCATGAATATCATTATCATCACCATCATTATATTATCATCTTCATCATCATCACCATTATCATCATCACCGTAATCTTTTTACAATGACCGTTTCACACATTTTGCTACATTCCTGTCCTCAAGAAGCATCTCCATTCATGGCATTCTTGACTTCCTATCTTCAGTTTAGCATTTCCCCATTATTATGATCATCCTGATTACAATCATGATCGTACAAAGTGAAAGACAGATCACCTAATTCGTCCTCATGACGAATTAAACTCTAGTTTATTATTATTATTTATTATTATTATTTATTTATTTTTATTTTTCGCCCATTTTCTTGTTACCATGATTTCTCAAAAAGTTCATTCTCAATTTTCTTCAAATTTTCGTCACTGATCAGACATGTTAATGTTAAGATGTGGCATCTCATTCAAGGTCATCAGTTTATCATGACGTCATCAAGACGCCATTTTGTAAATTTACAAGATCGATTATATCTTCATAATCGATCATCAAAAATCAACTATATTTACATCACATAAACTTCACATGACGGGTCATCAGGTCATGTCCTCACAGGTCATCTAGAGGTCAGGACGTACGCGTACGCGCGCGTCAAAATTTTAAAATGCTCAAAATCACGTAGGATCAAGTCTGCACACGTTTCAGGTCATTTTGAGCATTTCAAAAATGTCCGTGCGTAAGCGTCCGCGCGCGCGTTTTACGCGCGCACAAATCGTAAATAACGTTAGAACGCTGTTTTTTTTATTGATTTGCAATCCTGACACCTTTCTTCATCATTTCCATCAATTTGGAATCAATTTCAATCAATAATAAGATCGTACGGGCGCGTTAAAGTTCGAAATCCGTGCGCGCGTCTATGGCGAAAATAACGTAAAAACGTGCAAAAACATGCCTCTACAAAATTCATTGTAGCTCGTTAGATAGTCCGTTGACCCCCAAATTTTTTGTCATCATCAGGTAGGGTATGAATCATAGATTTCATTTCATGTATCATTTCATCCTTATATACATTATGACGTCATCAAAATGGCGCCTGAAGTCAAAATTTCCATTTTTCATGTTTTGACGTCATCACATTTATGCAAATTTGGCTCTAGATTCGTAATTATTGGTCGTTTTTCTCCCAAATTTTGATATGTTATAGCTGCAACAATTCTCTACGAGACATCCTGCCACCATTATTCATTTTGATGACGTCATCACACTGAAATCTTCAATTAAAGACGACATGTCAAATTTTTCCCTATTTGCGTGTTATGTCTATGGAAGATGATTTTTTTTCGAATCATGAATCTACATGACATCGTTCTCTGAGCAGTATCTCAGTTATTTTTGGTCTATTTCCTTCCAGATTTTAATATGTTGTAGCTGAGACTATAAGCTTTTATTAGTAAGCCCTCCAATTTTTGATCAGATGTCGGGATCATGCCCAATTTTTCAGTACCAAATGGGATTTGAGAATCACGTTTTTCGTTTACGTGTTATCTCTATGGGAAATATTTTGGTCTATCGGTAAAGCACATGACTACCATGGTCAAGGTACCTGGTTCGATCCCCGGGGCCGATTTTTTTTTTTTTTTTTTTTGCTTCTTTTTACTTGTCATTTTACCATCCTCTACGACTATTATAACATAAACAATCACAAACCAAGTAATAAAATGCCTTATTTTGCATGTTATGTCTATTGCAAAGTGCTGTGCAGTGGTTTATGTATATCCCTATGGAAAATCTGTTTTACTGACGTGTATTAAAGCTATCCTACAATATCATTAGTCCTATTAGATATCACAATTTCTCAAAATTGGCTTAGTCAATTATCTTAATTATCTTATTGTGACGTCATCTAGACGCCATTTTCTACAAATCAACTTATGGTCGTATCTTCATAACGAAATGTGATTTCTCGTTCATATTTGGCATGGTTAACGTCACTGTCATTGCAGTCATGATCCTTACCATTATCCCCATCATTATCATCATTATCATTATCATCATTATATCATCAATCATCTTCAAAATCACCAACACCATAATCATCATGAATATCATTATCATCACCATCATTATATTATCATCTTCATCATCATCACCATTATCATCATCACCGTAATCTTTTTACAATGACCGTTTCACACATTTTGCTACATTCCTGTCCTCAAGAAGCATCTCCATTCATGGCATTCTTGACTTCCTATCTTCAGTTTAGCATTTCCCCATTATTATGATCATCCTGATTACAATCATGATCGTACAAAGTGAAAGACAGATCACCTAATTCGTCCTCATGACGAATTAAACTCTAGTTATTATTATTTTCAGTAGGCCTATTTTTATTATTATAATTATTATAATTATTATTAATATTATATTAATATTACGTATACATGTACATACAAAAGATAAAAGATAAATATATCTATATACACAAATGAACAGAAATGGATTATTCGGAACCGTACAACCAATCAGCGCACGCAGCCCGTCCGTGCCTGCAAATCTGAAATGCACGCTAACAGACCAAAGATAGCCAAATGCGATTCAGCGATTGGTCTCCACTTGCTGAACAATCCAGCTTGCGCACAAAGCTATGCCGACGATCAATTCTCAATTATGTCCCGGGCCAGAAGCTCAGCGCATTTACGCTTTCTGGAAGCTGCTTATATCCAATCGCAAGAACCTCTTCTGTGCAGACAAAAGGAGTTCGTCCAAGCTTTGCGATTGTTCTGAAATTACGGCGTCTAGGTTGCGTCCGGGTTCACCGAGTATAATATAGTTGATTTCAAGTAATTTGTTTTATACCTGCGTGATAACCTGATGAGTGCAGGTCGAAAAGCTTCGTTATCATGTCTCTTTTTCGTGCCATACAGAAATGGATTTACAATGAAAAATATTTAATAGTCCTAGGCTTTGGATATAAGGTTTGGAGTGTGTTCTAAGTGGGCTAAAAGTAATTGCTCTCATTGCCATTTTGTGACAAAGATAAATACAATTCAGACTGCTTTTGTAAGTACTCCGCCATACCTTTCTATAAGAGATTTGAGGCTGTATAAATGTATTGGAGCGTTGTGTCGCTTAGTAGCAGATTTCACTCTTTAAATACTAGGGCAGCGCCATTAAATATACAAATAACAACAAACAGGCGTAGCCAGGATTTTTCAATAGGGGGCGGGGGACGTGAAGGACCCAAGCGCGTAGCCAGGATTTCATTTTAGGGGGGGGGGGGGCGGTTGAGAGCACGCGAAAGAGTGCGAAATTGGTGATGAGCACGCACAGCGTGCTTCCCAGGGAGTGGGTGCAGGGAGGGGAGGTTTTTTCCCGCGCGAAGCGCGAAAGCTGTGAAGTTTTATAGTAAATTTGAGAGAAAAATAACGGCTCGTAGCACCTTTTTAGGCGGAAAGCTCTGACGTTTTAGCAAATTTGAGAGAAAGATAACGGCATGTAGGAAACAGTTTTTGGCGGAAAGTTATAGTTCGACGCCCCGACTGCTTTTCAATTACTTGGACTCAATATTGCACAGTATGTAACAGGGGTGGGTGCAAGGAGGGGGAGTTACTCCCCTCGCGTGTGAAGCGCGAAAGCTCTTACGTTTTACTGCAAATTTTAGAGAAAGATAACGGCTCGTAACACTTTCTTTTAGGCAGAAAGTTAGTTCGACGCCCTGGCTGCGTTTTGGTTATTTGGACGCAATATTGCATTGTATGTAAAGGGGGTGGGTGCAGGTAGGGGGAGTTTCTTCCTTCCCGCGCGAAGCGCCAAAGCTCTGACGTTTTAGCACCTTATTTTTTTGGCGGAATGTTAGTTCGACGCCTGGACTGCTTTTCAATTATTTGGACGCAACATTTCACTGTATGTAACCAGGGTGGGTGCAGGGAGAGGAGAGTTATTTCCCCCTTCCCGCCCGAAGCGCGAAAACTTTGACGTTTTAGCAAATTTTTAGAGAGAGATAACAGCTTGTAGCGCCTTTTTAGGCCATTTCCTCTCACTTCCCCCGCTTTTTCGCTCTCGCTTTTATTTTCTTTTTTAATGTCTGAATAGGGGGAGCCATGGCCCCCCTGTGCCCCCCTGTCTACGACAGTGCAAGCACTCAACGACATTACTGGGATGGTAGGGTGCAGTGGCGGATCTACATAGGGGGAAACCGGCCCGTGCCCCCCCCCCCCTTTGAAACCAAACTGGCATACCTTAAGTACACAATTAAAAACAAAATGGGTACTTTTCCGGCTCTGTGCCCACTCTCCTTCTCTTCTACTAAATCCTGGATCCGCCCCTTATAGGGTGTATACAATAGGCGTACGGCAACACCAATCTCCTTCTCCTTCTTTCTTCTTGGCAATTACGGAATTTGCCCCCCCCCCCCCCCCCCCCCCCTCTCCATGCAGTGTCACCGAATCCTTGAGCGTAACAGAAATTTCATTAAGAATAAAGTATAGGAAATTTGCTATTGATAGCTTTAAAAAAAAAGAATCTTTCAGATGAAAAAAAACCCTCATTCCTTTTTAGTAGCATCGGCAACACTATCACGGACTATCGCCCCGAACAACTTTCTCAAAGGGAATAAGATAATTCAGTAGTCAACGGGTTAACCCGTCAAAACAAAGAACAAGATAAGGAAAGAGAAGTACAAAAGGGAAATATTAACAAAGATTACGTGACAGACTTTGCGTCGCCTTCCCCAGAAATCAAAAAGTGTGCAAGCGAAGACGGGAGCTTGTGTCCGAGGACCGTCATGTCCGAATATACAATATACAGCTGATACAATAGGTTACCGTAGCATTAAGAATATTGGCTAGAGCTTGGAAGATCCAACGTGCTTGCAAAAAGGATGGTTGTAGGTATCCAACATGCATTCATGTCACGTTTTCATGAAATAATTAGTTACCTAATTGGTTCTATTCTCATTGAAATGATAATGATATTAGTATAATAACATTTATTTTTTTTTTGTATCGCAGACTTATCAGCGCAAATAGCATTTTGTGCTTAAAGTGGCGGATCCAGGATTCTGTGACATATTCATGACGTACTCGTGAACTTTAACATACAGAATATTATAAAGAAACAAAAATACAGTAAGCCCATTTGATTTTAAAATGACATATTTTGTAGCAACGACTGTGTTGGTCAGTCATCTTGCGGCAGAGTTGGTGAAACAATTCCGGTTGTTAGATTTAAATTAGATTTAATGAGTGATTCGAAATATGGAATTCTGAGTTAAAAAACATATCTTTATGGTTTAAATGTAATAAACTGGCTCTCAATATTAATAAAACAAATTTTATTCAGTTTAGACAGGCAAATGCACAGAATGTAGATTGTAATATATTAATTGATGGATTGCCTCTGGTAGAGAAACACTCTACAAAATTTTTAGGAGTTTCAATTGACTGAAATTTAACCTGGGCAGAACACACACGTAACATTCATACATCAGTATCCAGAAACATCGGAATTCTTTACAAACTACAACACTTAATAACTGAAAGGTCCCTAATGATATTATATAAT
The DNA here is from genome assembly GCA_025617745.1 of Heliocidaris erythrogramma. NCBI lineage: Eukaryota > Metazoa > Echinodermata > Echinoidea > Camarodonta > Echinometridae > Heliocidaris > Heliocidaris erythrogramma. Next base: position 48,887,051 of record CM046873.1, read on the forward strand.
TCCTTAATTCTATCTCACATAATGTACTGCAACATTGTTTGGGGCAATTGATGTGTAACTAAATTAAATTCTATATTACTACTTCAAAAAAGGCGTTACGCATTGTAACTAATTCTACTTACTTTTCTGACACTGATCCTTTATTTAAGCGTCTAAAAACATTAAGGATACAGGATATACATGCTTTTCAAACAGGAATGTTTATGTACAAATTCACATTTAAGCAACTCCCTTCGTTATTTTGTAACATATTCAACTTGAATTCAAATATACATGCATATCCTACTCGTCACTCCATAGATTATCATTTAGAAAATCCCAGAATTATTTTAGCACAAAAGTCAATCAGGCACCATGGTCCGGATGTCTGGAGTGCCCTACCACAATGGCTAAAGCAATGTTCCTCAATTTACTCTTTTAAAACATCGATTAAAAAATATTTATTATTTAAATATTAAAGTACACCTATCTAATCTAATCTAACTTAACAAAAATGCCACTGGAAAAAAGAATTAACTCTTGGTCAACCCATTTTTTTTTCTTTCTTTATATAATAACAATTATTCAGGGTTCTCGTTAGATATTGATACATTCATTATGAAAAAAAGGGTTGAACTACTTCTTCAATATACACCCTACATAATAAGTCAATAAAACGATCGATCAACCAAGATGCACGTGCACACATCTCTGCACTTATGCACTCACGTGCACACACTTTTACTTTTACTTCCATACGCCCGAAACTGCAGATGTATTTTTTTCCTTTTTTTTTCTCTTCTTTTCTTTTCCTTTTTGTTTAATTATTAAACCGTTACAATGCCCCAAAATCGTATAAAGTCTTCTCGAGGCTCCCATCCCAGTCAAGATATATGCTTATGATGGAAACCTCCTGCATTTTTTGTCCTCATCAAACCTTTGATTGTTTGCGTTCTATAATTTGTTATGTCAAAGTATATATCCTTTAACGCGGGGAAGGTTTACGGTTCACCATGTGTGTTGGTAGGAGAAAAGGGAAAAGAGGAAATTAGAAATGGATAGACGAGAAAGGATGACAAGAGAGAAAAGAAGAAATATTCTTTCGTGACAATGGGTGAAGTCCTGAAAAGGACTGTAAACCAATAGGAAGGTTTACTGGTTCACCAGGTTTATGGATAAACCAGATGACATGAGATGAGAAGGCTTGGTTGATGATCGATGGATGAGTAGCGATGGATTGAGTAGCGAAGGTTTGAGTAGATGAGGCTTGAGTAGGAGGTTACTCGACGTTTCGGACAGGTTGACTGTCCGTCATCAGGACTCCTGATGACGGACAGTCAACCTGTCCGAAACGTCGAAAAGCCTTCTCATCTCATCTCATCTGGTTTATCCATAAACCTGGTGAACCAGTAAACCTTCCTATTGGTTTACAGTCCTTTTCAGGACTTCACCCATTGTCACGAAAGAATATTTCTTCTTTTCTCCCTTGTCATCCTTTCTCATCTATCCATTTCTAATTTCCTCTTTTCCCTTTCCTCCTACCAACACACATGGTGAACCGTAAACCTTCCCCACGTTATAAGCTCCACCAACTACTTTTGTGTAGTTGGGAAATAGTGGTGCGTTTACCTCCTTGTAACTCCCCCCCCCCCCCCACCCTTCCCGGTCCAGTTCTGCCACCCATCGTGGTGTGCTAATACACCTTCGAATTGGTGGGTTCCGCAGTGTAGGAGACGGAAGTTTCCCTCTTATTACAAGAAGATAATCATAAATTAATATTTCCGTACATCTGAAATATTCATACATGTATATGTGGTTGCTGCTAAAGAAAATCTAGCATTTATATCTTTAAAAAGACATACCTGTACTCCTATAGATCTTTTCTTTAAAAACTGTCTTTCTTCTCGACTACCTTTATACAGAGAAAGTAAAGCATAAATACACAAGACCAAACCAAAAGAAAACGAAATGTTTAAATTAAAAAAAAAACCCGGAAGTTGTTTTCTTTCTTTCCTTCCTTCCTTCCTTCTTTCTTTCTTTCTTTCGTCCTCTCTCTCTCTTTTTGTGGGGGGGGGGGGGGGGGGGGGGTGGAAATTTTAGGGCTTTATACAGATTGGATTACCCCTTCCAAGTTTTGTTGAAATCAGTTGTTCCTGTGCTCCCCTGAATTGAATTCGATGAAACCCTAATGGCATATCTAAATCCCACAACCCCAAAAAGGTACCCGCTTTTCATATTTTCGACAAAAAAAGTTAAGGGGGAAATGTGATAGGCGGTTCTATTTTTATCTATTTTTTACAAATGCTTTTCAGATATTTTTTTCGGTATTGTGCTCCTCTTTTATGCTAAACCCTGGATGCTCCTGTGATTTATATAATCTTAATTTTATTTAATTTTATTTAATTGAACTGAATTGAATAAAACCAAGAGGCACATTAAATTCCACAACAAATAAGAAAATGTACCCCATTTTCTTATTTTCGACACAAAAGTCACTTGCAAAATTAAATAATCTTTTTAATTTTTATTTTTGGTTGCCAGATTTTTTTATCGGCATTGTGCTTCCCTTTTACGAAACCCGGGATGCTTCTTAGATTTATATCACCTGACATCAACATTTCTATATGTTATCCACACCTATTTTATCAGATTATCGATAATCGGCTTCGGACTCAACCTTTTAACCTACTTCTTTATCTCATTTCTATGCTCATGTCTAAATGCCACCGCAGCTCGCTCTCTCTCTTAACTTTTCCCCATAACTCGTCTGACTTTTCTACCCACCTAAAGAAATTCACGCACACAGGCACATCCCTACACACATATCCACAGACCCTCTCCCACATAGCCACCCCCAGACATCCCGGTCACAGCTCACGAGTCTGATAGTCCGTTATACCAGTAATGTTCGTCTCGTGAACCGTCAGAAAAGTTATCAAAAGGCCAATATCATGGCCCCTTCTAATGACTTTTCAGAAGGTCCGCCAGACCGACATTACCAGTCTTATGGGCTGTAGTCTCACTCCTGGCACAACCTGGCACAACCAGACACAAACATCTCGTTACACTCTTAAAATCATATCTAAGCGCGGTCGTCTGCGGCATGGGGGTATATATCAAAAAAAAAAATTGAGGTACGGGGATGGCCTGTATTACCCCCCCCCCCCAAAAAAAAAAAAAAAAAAAAAAATTTTGGATGAAATAAATAAGAATTCTGATACATTAACTTAAAACTAATAATTATCCAAATTCATTATGTTTGATCTGAAAATACCATCACATTCTTTAATGATTAGAAGTCTTCTTGAAGGAAATAAGATGCCATAATATCAATGCGAAAATATCGAAGAAAATTCGTTCGCTCGCGTTGTTATTCTCAATTGAGGGGTTTCGTCCATTTGTGTAGATCCGTGCATTCTTTCTTTCCATTAAAAACAAGCTTTTTGGGATGCTCTAAACTGCAAGTTTTACAGACAGATTTTTGAAAAAGTGCAGTAGAAATCTAGTTTTTGAAGGTTTGAAATGCGAAAATTTTCCAAAGTTCGGTCGCTTTGCTCCCTCGCATAATTATTTTCGTTCATGATCTCGTAATTTCGTGCCTCCAGTAGGTCTATATAGTTCTTAAATAGCCTTCAAGGGTTCAAAATTTGAAAAAAAAATAAAGATGTAAATGCTTTGTTCGCTATATCATGTAAGTTTCATATGACTCCTGCTAAATATTGCGCCCCCAATATAGGATAAAGTGTATAAAACAGCATTTGCAAAGGTTCAACCTTTGAAAGAAATCTCAACTTTAGGTAGCCTTGCTGAATTCTTGACTCTTTCTCAAGCCTATATAGGGTTTTCTTTAGTTTGCTTCCGATTGTAGAAGTGAGTGAATAGAAAACCGTTTATCAATGTATAAAATTCGAGATTCTTTACCGCTCAATTGCAAAATTTCCTGGGTAAAATGCACAAGAAATTACGTTTTTTAAAATTGATAAATTTGCAGCTCGGTCGCTTTGCACCCTCGCTAACTTAGATAAATTTGGGACACTCGGGGGGGGGGGGGGGGTACCTCAATTTGTTGCCCCAGGCGCCATAATCCCTTCGCTCCGTCGTCGGTCATCCCCCCCCCCCCCGCCCAATCGTGAACACGGATCGACACCCCTGGTCTGCGGGTTGTACCATCTCCTTCTCTCCACTATCTCTCTCACGCCATCTCTTTCTCCCCTCCTCCCCTCCCCTCCCTCCCCCCCCCCCCTCTCTCTCTCTCACTCCCCTCTGCGTACTGTTTTTATTTTCTCTGATCTTTCTTCCTTTCTTTCTCTTCTTTAAACTAATATTGTTTTACTAAAAATCCCTTTTATTTTCTTGGTCTGTTTCCCTATTTCATTTTACCTTCTTAAAAATAAAGAAGACCACCAAGAGTGAGAGGGCGGGGAGGGAGGCTACTCCGCCTCTAGTGGATACTACCGACAGTGAGAGCCTGTTTTGGGGCTTCGGATCCAGAGGGGACATACCACCCTTCCCTCCTGTATCGACTCAAGGTTGAAAGTTACAGTGAGTACACGAACAAAAAAGGAAACATCATTAGTGGAAACAAACCGTAAAAGGCCAAGTTTATTTCTTGAAAGCATTGAGAATGTGTTACATGAAAAGTTACAAGAAAAAGACATATGAACAGGAATACTGCATATCATAATTTATTTGGTTGGAGTCTTTGTGAAAAAAAGGAAAAAGTTATAAATCAATGTAACTAATTTGATAAAACAGGAGAAGCACTCGGTTTTTTCCCCGAAGGTTCATAATTCCGTAACAAATATTTCCCATACCAAGGGGTTCATTATTCAGAACACTTGTTGGATTATTCTGTGGGTTCGTTTATCCGAAGTTTCGTAATGCTGAAAATGAAACGAGGTTTATTATTCCGAAGGTTCATAGTTATGAAAAATGAAAAAGGGTTCAATATTCGAAGATTTTTAAGTCCAAAATATAAACCTTTAGAAAACGACATGGACTGTCCCCCATTTATTCAACTATAGGAGATTGAGATAGTGCTCCAAGATCTCCATCTGCTACATGCTCATGTCTTTCTGTTTCTCGAACTCGTTCAAGTCGTCTTCTTTGGCTTCGAACTTCTCATCACGGGGTAGGCCTACTGTTGGAAGACAAAAGCATTTGATTGTTTAATTACCAAACAAAAAAACAAAAAAAAAAACGAAAACGACGAAAAAAGAGAAAACATAAGATAATTGAACGGCATCAAACAGGTGTCAAAGGGGTTTGGGGGATCAATAAGAGCTTGCTCATGCAAGATGCATCATACAGCGACTCATACTTTACAACCATCCCATTATCTATTTACAAGGAAAATGAAAACAAAGCAATATGCAGAAACAAAACAGGATAAAACAGAAGAGAAAATTAAACAAACAACCAACACACAGATCCTATATACGTCAGATAATATTTAGAATGATTTTGTGCATCTGAACTACCTAGCCTTCATCGACAAGTATACTTTTGGAATTACTTAATTTGAATTCATAAAATCGGACTACTTTAGACCAGAATTAAACTTGGATTAATATCCCAATCACACCGCACGACTGACCCTATCCGAACGATAGGGCACAGAATATTGGCCATTTGGGCAGTCTGGTGTCGGTCTGGTCAATGTGACGGAGGTGTATAAAGTGGTCCAATCGTTTGAGAAGCGCCTAGTATAAACAAGGAGTAACCTCTTCACCTCGTATCATAATACTGTACCCATTGCAAGTAAAAACCAGGGAGGTTTCATCAAGCGTTTTGTCCGTGATTTTTACTGCCAAACTGTCTCTCAGTCAATCAGATTCAAGGATTTCAGTAGCTTATAACAGTTGTCGATAAAAATAACTGACCGTACGCGGGGCCTCATTTGCTGACGCGAGAAACAATTTGTTTATTTTGATAGAATTTTGGGGGACAATCTTTGTATCCTTGAATAAACAAGGGACAAATAAAGAGACCGGGGCCCCCCATCGTATAGAGAGTTTTGATTTATTCTGATCGATCGAAACTTAGAATCAATCGCGACTCCTATATCTTAAGTACACAGTTGTGATTCGAATAAATCGCACCAAAATTTCCTTCGAAAATATTTCCACAAGGATATGAATACGTATAGGATATTACTCCCGTCACCCCCAGCGAGAGGGGAGACGGGAGTAATATCCTATACGTATTCATATTATTGTGGAAATATTTTCGAAGGAAATTTTGGTGGGGGGGGGGGGGGGGGGGGGGTCTTCATCTTTACACCGTGGCAATCAATATTCCCAAGTGATGTGATCTGCTACACCTCCCCTCCCGAATGATGTCTACAGATCGGTTTAGTCTGTCATAAGGGAATGAATAATATATTTGAGGCCAGATAAAATAACATATTCCCAACGGTACGAGGGCCATTTTCCCTTTCATGTCAAGTTAGTTGTTGAAAATAGTAATGACTTATGCGACAGCCGTCCAATTGTGCGGTTAGTTAAACCCTAACTCTAAACCCTAACCCCAACCCCAAGCCTTCACCTCCAAAGATAAATGAATAAATTAATAAATTAAAAAAAGAGCATAAAAAGATAATTTAAACAAGAGCCCCAGGGGGCACGACGCTCACCTGAGGTGGATCAATTCACATCTGGTGCATGTTCTCTCTAGCACCACCAGGAGATATGTTAGAAATTTAAACAACTAGGAGGATGTGAGATGATGTTAGAAATTAACATAATTCCCCCCCCCCCCCACCCCCATGGTCTACAATGTCATGTATTATTTGAATCCCCTACCCCTAAGGATGATTCCTACCAAGTTTGGTTGAATTCCGATCATGTGTTTTGGAGAAGATCAGAATGTACATTTTGCCTGGCAGGGCCCCCCCCCCCCCTCCAGTATGTTACCCCACAGGGGCCCTATAGGGCCACTCAGAGAAATTTCATGAACAATATTCATTCTTCATCTATAGAGGTATCTCCATACACAATACCAAGTCTGAGCTATGCCTGGTTCTGGAGAAGAAGATGTTTGAAATTTACATAGCTTTTACAATTGGGGGCCCTCCCCCTGGGCCCCCTGGGGGCCACATGTACCATTTTAGCAACTTTGGGTCCCCTACCCCTAAGGATGATTCCTACCAAGTTTGGTTGAATTCCGATCATGTGTTTTGGAGAAGAAGATCAGAATGTACATTTTGCCTGGCAGCGCCCCCCCCCTCCAGTATGTTACCCCCGCAGGGCCCCTATAGGCCACTCAGAGAAATTTCATGAACAACATTCATTCTTCATCTATAGAGGTATCTCCATACACAATACCAAGTCTGAGCTATGCCTGGTTCTGGAGAAGAAGATGTTTGAAATTTACATAGCTTTTACAATTGAGGGCCCTCCCCCTGGGCCCCCCTGGGGCCACATGTACCATTTTAGCAACTTTGGGTCCCCTACCGCTAAGGATGATTCCTACCAAGTTTGGTTGAATTCCAATCATGTGTTTTGGAGAAGATGATCAGAATGTACATTTTGCCTGGCAGCGCCCCCCCCCCCTCCAGTATGTTACCCCCGCAGGGCCCCTATAGGGCCACTCAGAGAAATTTCATGAACAATATTCATTCTTCATCTATAGAGGTATCTCCATACACAATACCAAGTCTGAGCTATGCCTGGTTCTGGAGAAGAAGATGTTTGAAATTTACATAGCTTTTACAATTGGGGGCCCTCCCCCTGGGCCCCCTGGGGGCCACATGTACCATTTTAGCAACTTTGGGTCCCCTACCCCTAAGGATGATTCCTACCAAGTTTGGTTGAATTCCGATCATGTGTTTTGGAGAAGAAGATCAGAATGTACATTTTGCCTGGCAGCGCCCCCCCCCCCCCTCCAGTATGTTACCCCCGCAGGGCCCCTATAGGGCCACTCAGAGAAATTTCATGAACAATATTCATTCTTCATCTATAGAGGTATCTCCATACACAATACCAAGTCTGAGCTATGCCTGGTTCTGGAGAAGAAGATGTTTGAAATTTACATAGCTTTTACAATTGGGGGCCTCCCCCTGGGCCCCCTGGGGGCCACATGTACCATTTTAGCAACTTTGGGTCCCCTACCCCTAAGGATGATTCCTACCAAGTTTGGTTGAATTCCGATCATGTGTTTTGGAGAAGAAGATCAGAATGTACATTTTGCCTGGCAGCGCCCCCCCCCCCCCTCCAGTATGTTACCCCCGCAGGGCCCCTATAGGGCCACTCAGAGAAATTTCATGAACAACATTCATTCTTCATCTATAGAGGTATCTCCATACACAATACCAAGTCTGAGCTATGCCTGGTTCTGGAGAAGAAGATGTTTGAAATTTACACAGCTTTTACAATTGGGGGCCCTCCCCCTGGGCCCCCTGGGGGCCACATGTACCATTTTAGCAACTTTGGGTCCCCTACCCCTAAGGATGATTCCTACCAAGTTTGGTTGAATTCCGATCATGTGTTTTGGAGAAGAAGATCAGAATGTACATTTTGCCTGGCAGCGCCCCCCCCCCCCTCCAGTATGTTACCCCCGCAGGGCCCCTATAGGGCCACTCAGAGAAATTTCATGAACAATATTCATTCTTCATCTATAGAGGTATCTCCATACACAATACCAAGTCTGAGCTATGCCTGGTTCTGGAGAAGAAGATGTTTGAAATTTACATAGCTTTTACAATTGGGGGCCCTCCCCCTGGGCCCCCTGGGGGCCACATGTACCATTTTAGCAACTTTGGGTCCCCTACCCCTAAGGATGATTCCTACCAAGTTTGGTTGAATTCCGATCATGTGTTTTGGAGAAGAAGATCAGAATGTACATTTTGCCTGGCAGCGCCCCCCCCCCCTCCAGTATGTTACCCCCGCAGGGCCCCTATAGGGCCACTCAGAGAAATTTCATGAACAACATTCATTCTTCATCTATAGAGGTATCTCCATACACAATACCAAGTCTGAGCTATGCCTGGTTCTGGAGAAGAAGATGTTTGAAATTTACACAGCTTTTACAATTGGGGGCCCTCCCCCTGGGCCCCCCTGGGGGCCACATGTACCATTTTAGCAACTTTGGGTCCCCTACCCCTAAGGATGATTCCTACCAAGTTTGGTTGAATTCCGATCATGGGTTTTGGAGAAGAAGATGAAAATGTAAAAAGTTAACGGACGACGGACGACGCACGACGCACGACGCACGACGGACGACGGACAAATTTCCATCGCAATAGCTCACTCGAGCCTTAGGCTCAGGTGAGCTAAAAAAAATTACCTGTTGAAAGTTCAATTTAGAAAGTAATGGAATGCTTACATAATGAAAGTTCCAAAGGAGCCGAATTTTTTACAAATAAATGGCAGAAAAGGCAGAAAAGTCCGAATCGATCGCGACGACCGCCCCTGATTACCTTAGCGTAATAATGCAAGGAATATCGCCTCGTGTGCAAGCGTGAGCAAATAGAATTACTGGTTTAACTTACCGTGCTGGGTCTGGAATTGTTGCATCCAAGCGTCCTAGAGGAGTGACTTCGGCTTATTTTCTAGAATTTAAAACATAATTAGCTACAATTGTATTACACGAAAAGCCAGGAAGGACATAACATGACCCCAAATCGGACAGTGAACAAAGGGTAAAAAGAAAATAAGAAAAAAAGGAAAGAGCGAGCGAGAGAGAGAGAGAGAGAGAGAGAGGGGGGGTGGTAAATGAGGAAAGAGAAAAATATGAAAGATTAGCCTCGAGATTAACAATTATCTTTCATTAATGTCGAAGAGTCAAGAAATATATGCGGCAAGTTTGAAGGCACTTTGAACAGCCGGGAGAAGTTTAGGGTTGCAACCAGATATTGTGTTCAGGGAAGAGGCGCGATTGCACTATTTTCAGGCTTGTATGTAAATAATTCTTGATCAAGGGTTTGTATTCGGGATTCAGGGGCCAAACCTTGTAACTCACTCCAGTGGTATCCGTAACTGTATATTCTACCCTTCCAATTATTACCCATATTATATTACAAACCCTATAAAAGACAATTTCTTACTCCTTTTGTCCTTGACTGGAACACAAATAACACTAAAAGACCATAACATTTATTGTATTTCTCGCTCTTTTCTTTCTCTATTTTGCGTTTTTTGCCCCCCCCCTTCAATTGCCGCCCGGGGCACGTGTCCCCTCTGCCCCCATAAATACGCCACTGCCTCATACCGTTGGAAACATGTTATTTTATATGGCCTCAAATATATTATTCATTCCTTTTTAAAGACTAAAACTATCTGTAGACATCATTCGGGTAGGGGAGGTGTAGGAGATCACGTCACTTAGGAATATTTTCGAAGGAAATTTTGGTGGGTGGGGGAGGGGGGGGGGGGGTCGATATTCCCAAGTGGTGTGATCTACTACACCTCCCCTCCCCGTATGATGTCTTCAGATCGGTTTAGTCTGTCATAAGGGAATGAATAATATATTTGAGGCCAGATAAAATAACATGTTTCCAACGGTATGAGGGCCATTTTCCCTATCATGTCAAGTTAGTTGTTGAAAATAGTAATGACTTATGCGACAGCCGTCCAATTGTGCGGTTATGTAAACCCTGAACCCTAACCCCAACCCCAACCCCAACCCCATACATTCACCTCCAAAGATAAATGAATAAATTAATTAAAAAAAAAACCTGTTTGAAAGTTCAATTTAGAAAGTAACTGGGCGTTGTGGCGTGCGCCTGTAATTTAGCTACCAGTGGAAGTTATAAACTGATTCAGCGGACCCAGGTTCGAGACTGAGTCACGTCTTTCGGATGGTGACGTTAAAGGTCGGTCCCAGACGTAAATAATCATATCTGATTGATACACGTCTGTAAAAACCCAATTACACACACACACACACACACACGGAATGCTTACATAATGAAAGTTCCAAAGGAGCCGAATTTACCAAAAAAAGGCAGAAAAGTCCGAATCGATCGCGACGACCGCCCCCGGGCCAGGGGATGTCTCATTGAGACCTGTACATTATCCGCGTAAATCACTTGCTGACTTAAAAAGCAGATTGAAGTAGGGGCAGATTTTGATACCCTAAACAGGGAAACCCGTCTATCTCTCGATTTTTATACCATTAACGGCGATTTTATATCTTGCTTGGTATTTTACATCCTATATTTGAGGATTAGGCCTACATCATCGTAGACCTCTTTTTAGCCAAAAAGGAACCGTAAAAGAAATGTAACCTAATTTGGAGCACATTATAGAACTACTAGCAGAAGCAGCCCGTGGACATCCACGGGTGCTAGCTGTGTGTATGATTAATCACCGTACCGTATATTTGTCTCGATAATCAAGTGAATAAGAAAAAAAGTCGGGTAAAGTCGGGGGGGGGGGGGGGGTGTCATTGAGACCTGTACATTATCCACGTAAATCACTTGCTGAATTAATAAGCAGATTGAAGTAGGGGCAGATTTTGATACCCTAAACAGGGAAACCCGTCTATCCCCTATTTTTATACTGTTAACGGCGCTTTTATATCTTGCTTGGTATTTTACATCATATATATTTAGGCCTAACATCATTATCAACTTCTCCCCCTTCCCTTTCGCGGATCTTCTTATCAGATTTTCTATTAAAGTGTCAAATTAGGGTCTGTGCTTGCAGACTATACCGTACCCGTAGCGAACGTCGTGAAACCATAGTTACATACACACTAAACTGTGTGTGTGACCATGAAGCTTCAAAATGAACTCTATGCGTGAAACATAGTACATGTAGGCCTACCTGTATGACCTGTAACACGTGTGTTGTTGCGCCGTATATAGTGTACATTGAAGCCATCCATGCATGCGGATATGGGCTTGGAGTATACACGTCAGGCTGTTCTATAATTACTCCCTCCGGAAATAAAAAATGAAATTATGAAATATGGACAGCACGTCAGCCCTTAAGAAGTGCCTCCCCCCACTCTAAGAACCATTCCCCGCCCGTGGGTACCAAAAGGCGGGGACCGACTCAAGGCGGCTTTTGCTAAACAGTCGGGTAACGTCGCGTCGCGTTGGTAGAAATTTTCGAACATTTTTCAGGAAGGTGTCTTCAAGGGGACAAATTGAAAAAGAGTCCATCTCGGTATGATTTTTCCCATTTTCAGGCTAAAAACGACAAACAAGGGAATAAAGAAAACAATAGAAGGATAATGCAAAGAAAAACATGAACTATAAAGAGAGAATAGAAGGGTAGGAAGGATGGAAGAAAATATGATGAAAGGAAACAAGAATGCAGCAAAAGGTCCGTCCGTCCGTCCGTCCGTCCGTGTGTGCTCAAAACGTTAGAAAATGCTACTTCTCCGTCATTTCTTGGCCGATTTTGATTCTGATTGTTTTATCTGATAGGGCTGAGTGGGGGATTCCAAACTTCTACACAAAATCATGAAATTCATCAATTATGCAAATTTATTCAAAATCGACGAAAAATGCTACTTCTCCTCTATTTCACACCGTATTTTGAATCTGATTGTTTTATCTGATAGGGCTGGGTAGGGGCTGTCAAACCTCTACACAGAATTTTGAAATTCATTAATTATGCAAATTTATTGTAATTTATTCAAAATCAACAGAAAATGCATTTGTAATCATAAAACATTAATTTGATAATTCATTTCTCACATTTATCTTCAAGGTTCTATCAGAAATTACATAAATTAACAGCCATTCCACAGATCTACACTTCTGGCGGGGACATAATTATATTACGCATCGCGTAATTGCTAATTCAGTTGTTTTTAATCCTTTTATTATTTTTTTCTTTCCACCTTTCCTTTCATTACGTTATTCTTTTATTGCTTTTATCATTTTGTTTTCCATCTTTCATAATGTTACTGTTTATATTTATTCTTTTTATCCTCTTTTTTTTATTGCTTTCCATCTTCACTTTGTTATTCTTTCTTCCCTTTTATCATCTTCTCTTCCACCTTTCTTCATGTTTATATTTATCTTTTTATCATTTTTCTCTCTATCTCTCGCTTTGTCATTTCTTGCTTTTATCCTTCTATCAATTATCTTTCCATCCTTCCTCTCGTTATGATATTCTTTGTTTCCTGTTATCATTTTCTCCCCTACCTTCCTCACGTTAATCTTTATCCTTCTATCATTTTTCTCTGTCTTTCTTTATAATAAGTTAAACTTTTTTTATCCTATCATTTCTCTCTCTATCTTTCATATTATTCTTTTTAAAATTATTTTCTGCTTCCCATCTTTACTTACTTTCCTTAAAACATTCTTTGCTTTTATCCTATCATTTTGTTTTCCTTTCATCTTTTCTTTCGTTATGTTATTCCTTTATTCAAATTATCATCTTCTCTTCTATCTTTCCTTATGTTACTCTTAATATCTTTATCCGTTTATCATTTATATCTCTATCTTTCTTTATGTTATTCTTTGTTTTTATCCACTTATTTTTACTTTCCAACTTTCCTTTTGTTGTATTCTTTGTTTCCTTTCATCATATTTTCTTCCATCCTTCCTACCCTTCTATTCTCTCTTTATAGTTCATGTATTTCTTTGCATTATCCTTCTATTGTTTTCTTTATTCCCTTGTTTGTCGTTTTTAGCCTGAAAACGGGAAAATCATACTGAGATGGACTCTTTTTCAATTTGTCCCCTTGAAGACACCTTCCTGAAAAATGTTCGAAAATTTCTACCAACGCGACGCGACGTTACCCGACTGTTTAGCAAAAGCCCTCAAGGCCAGGGGAGGAGCCTATTTGAACCAAAAAAGGGGCCCCAAATCCTTAGCGTAATAATTATATTAATAGATACCCCAACTCCTTCCGCAAGATCTTATCAGTCTCTGGATTTGGTACCCTTTTTCTCGAGTTTGCTTTTTTTATACCTTAAACGCGTTACCCGGGTTATGCGCTTATTGCTGAAAATGTACCCTTTTTATCCGTTTGCAAGTGGATGATGTACCGGCCTCAATGAGACATCCCCCCGGCGACTACCGTGTAAGTATAACTCTATGCGTGAAACATAGTACCGTGCCTGTCACTATGAACATGGCAAACAAAGGAGCGGACAAAATATACAGCTCCTCATTGTCTACCAGAACCAGTGTGGAAGGTACAAACAAACATCCCTTCATTGCTATTATGTAAAAATATTAAGAACAGGTGTCACATGCATATTCACCTGTTCTACTTATTTTACATAATAGCAATGAAGGGATGTTCTTTTGTCTACTATAACAATTGTGGAGGGTACAATGAGCTGTATATTTTGTCCGCTCTCTTTTGTCATCGTGTTCATAGTGTGTACATGTGCTTGTGCGAACGAATAACACGTGTGTTGCGTCGTATACATTGGAGCCATACATGCGGATATGGCCTTGGAGTCTATGCTTGGAGTATATACACGTCTCGCTGTTCTAATTTGGCAATACACCAATAGGTTACACCAATTGAGGTTTCACCCCTTTACAGGTAAAGGGTATGGGTTGGGCATTAAGCTACAAACCCGCTTCATGGGTTGGCAGAATTATAACTCCCTCCGGAAATTCAATGTTTAAAAATGAAATTATGAAATATGGACGGCACTTCAGCCCTTAAGTGCCTCCCACCACTCAAAGAACCATTCCCCGCCCGTGGGTACCAAAAGGTGGGGACCGAAAGGGCCAGGGGAGGCACCTATTCAACCCCCCCCCCCAAAAAAAAAAGGCCACAAATCCTTAGCGTAATATATATAGATTATTATGAACATAAATATATATTGTAAACGTATATGTATTGTTATGACCTAGAAATATATATACGCAGTATATGAAAAAATGAAATTGAACCGGTTTGATTTTCTTTTCTCGCCGTATAGGAACAGCGGAAACATGCATGCAGATAAATGAGTGAATATGAGCGCATACAGAAACTTTGAAAGCGTTCATGGCGTGCCTTGTGCCTTTCGTTCATTACGTTTGCACTGTACCGGCATGAATCTTATTAGGGAGCTTAGGAAACGGGACGGTGGGTAACAGGACGGGGGAGAGTTAGCCTTTTGACAAGGCCTCGTGACTTGGCTATTTTCCTCGTCATCCTGAGATGAGACTAGCCGGCGATGAAAAGAACCAACACGGCCCGGGTGAACGCGCGATTGAGCGACTTTAGTCGCGAGGCATTTTTGAACCTGGGTTTCCATCGTCCGATATGAATTATTCACGAGTTGACATTCGTATGCTAACACGCCTACCGAGGATTATCGACCAATCACAGCGGTATCTGCGGGGCTTGCTTTCCATGATTGATGTACTGTAGCTTGCACGTGTCTTGTTATGCAGCCACTACTAGCTTACTTGCCGAGAAAAATAGCCAAGTCACGAGGGCCTTGTCAAAAGGCTAGGGGAGAGTTAACCGACCGTGACGGTCCTCGCACACTCCCGTCTTGTTTTTCTGTCAAGTTAAAGTAGCTATTGAAAGAAAATCACAAATATGGCAATTAATGTATCACTAGAAACTGGGAAGCTTACAGATGGCAATCGTATAAGTTTTATGTCAACTGCGTATCTGATGATTATAAAAACACAAATAAAAGCTCTTCTCAGCATCTGGAATATCCGAGGATTCGCCAGAAATATAGCGATGTATTGATGTCGTCACACTCGGATCGATCCTGCTTAAGCAGACGACGTCCTATAATGAATGAACGGAATTGCAATGCAATTATTTATGAAATTATAAAGAATTTGGTGTATTTAAACATGACCTTATTTCACACCATTATAAAGGGAAAGTGAAACTGATTCTGATAGCTAAAACCGTTTGATTGTAAATACACAGGAGAAGGGTCAATGATCAATGAAATAAACCCCACTTTCAAATTGAAAAGCCCTCCGAATAATAGCAGGATGGTATTCGTTCCCTCTTGAAACGCCGAACATGCCCCGGTGCAAGCAGCTGATAATACAATGGCGTCTTATTTTGTTTACAAGTGACTGATTCCTTTATTTTTTTAACGCTGCATTTTTCATCAAAATAATACCATACACGAAGTTAAGAGTGAGGCAACAGACTAACATTAAGACGAAATAAGTGAAGAGGAGATGACAAAATAGGCTCTGAAAAATGTGTAAGATGTTATGGGACATCGTCTGCTTAGACAGGACTGGTCCATGGTGTGTCGTCACATATCTCAGCAGCGTTCGAGGAGCTCTTCAGCTGCTATATCGGGGGCTGTATTTTACCGTTTTATAATTGATAATAATCATTACTTCAAATGTTTCCAAGCGTTGAATTTGGATAACCTTGTTTAATTTATGCCATCTATGCAATAATAATTATTAAGCCAATATTTAAAATCATTAAAGTTCTACTTTAAGAAAAAGTACACGGCGACGCACTGGAGTGTTCACGCCCACAATCGCTTCCCGTCCCCAAGGACGCAAATATGAGCTTACGATTTCAGGACGGGAGCCTATGAAGACGGGGAGTCAAACGATTGTGGGCGTGAACACTGCAGTGCGTCTACTTTTCATAATAACTTGATAGAAAAACAAGACGGGAGTGTGCGAGGACCGTCACAGTCGGTTAACTCTCCCGTCCCGTTTCGTAAGCTCCCTAATGAGTATTGAACAATGTTTGGAGTGGTCAACGCGGTCTTTACGTCGGAAATGACGCCTCGTGTGAGCTGGTCTTAATACAGTTGCGTTTTGCGTTGCACACGTGACGTCATTTACTGACACAGGACTGGGTCAGTGACTGATGCGGTGTCTGACGCGACATGTGTTAAATCGTGAACACATTGAATGTAAAATGTATAGTGCACACATTGCTTGAATTACAGGCGTATTCACTGATTACCTTGGCGTAATCATGCAAGGAATGTCGTCTCGTGTGCAAGCGTGAGCAAATAGAATTACTGTGTTTAACTTACTGTTCTCGTTTTCGATGATTTCATCCATACCCCAGAGGCCTAGGACTGACTTCAGCTTCATTTCATCTAGATCTTCTCCTGTAATTTAAACAAACATAATCAGCTAGAATTGTATTATACGAAAAGCCAGGAGGGACATAACTGGGGTCATGTTAACAAAGGAAAGAAAATAAGAAAAAAGGAGAGACAGAGAGAGAGAGGGGGTGGTAAATGAGGAAAGAGAAAAATATGAAAGATTAGCCTAGGGATTAACAAGTATCTTTCATTAATGTCGAAGAGTCAAGAAATATATGCAGCAAGTTTGAAAGTACTTTGAACAGCTGGGAGAGGTTTAGGGTTGCAACCAGATATTGTGTTCAGGGAAGAGGCGCCATTGCACTATTTTCAGGCTTGTATGTAAATAATTCTTGATCAATAGTTTGTATTCGGGATTCAGGGGACAAACTTTGTAACAAACTTTAGTGGTATCCGCAACTGTATATTCTACCCCTCCAATTATTATACATATTATTACAAACCCTATAAAAGACAATTTCTTACGCCTTTTGTCCTTGACTGGGGCGCAAATAACCCTAAAAGACCATAACATTCATTGTATTTCTCGCCCTTTTCTTTCTTTTTCATTTTTGCCCCCCCCCCCCCTTCAAGTGCCACCCGGGGCACGTGTCCCCTCTGCCCCCCATAAATACGCCACTGCCTCATACCGTTGGAAATATGTTATTGTATATATCGCCTCAAATATATAATTCATTCCTTATGACTGACTAAACCGATCTGTAGACATCATTCGGGTAGGGGAGGTGTAGGAGATCACGTCACTTACGAATATCGGTTGCCACGGTGTAAAGAAGGAGACCCCCCCCCCCCCCACACACACATTTTCTTCGAAAGTATTTCTACTATGATATGAATACGTATAGGATACTACTCCCGTCTCCCATCGCGCCGAGGGTGACGGGTGTTCGAGGGGGGGGGGGGGGGGTAGTAGGGAAAAGACCCATATAAGGGGGCATTTTTTTTGTTTTGTTTAACGCCCCGTCAGCACCTTATTGGGCTATATTGGGACATAGTACGTATATTTGATTATGAGAGTGATACTTTATGTTTAAATATTGTGGGATTACATTGCAATATGATTAATAATACACTATACCACAGTAAAAAGTAAAATATCTATAACATGATAGACTATATGCTATAAAAGATACCAGATCTTTTCAAGAATTCTAAAATGTTTGGTATATTGACAGAGGTAAAAAGCTGCCTATAATAGAGGTAGCATGGTGATAACATTTTCTGATGTGAGCAAAATCTTTGCATTCCAACAGAATGTGCTTAATTGTTAGAGGGCAGTGGCAGCTATTACATACTGGGGCTGGTTCACTGCGCAGTAAAAAAAACTAATTCGAGCGTGCCCAATAAGACATCGATTGATTGGTAAAATTTTAACGACACTATCAACACAACAGTGTCATATAAGTGTCTGACATTAATATATACAAAGTTAAAAATTTCATTAAAGCGTTCTTATAAACTTTACGTAAACTTTTGACTGATGTTATACATGTATAATAAGTCTTTAGTTCTGAAATTCAGATCACAATAATTGGTTTTGTATAGACTTTATTCAATGTCCAACTGGACTAACATCAATTTATTTTTTTTTATCATAAAATAGTATAAAAGAGTTTCTTTCTGCCAAGGACTTACTTCTCAAGTAGATCCCCGAGTTACTGAGTTACTAGCCAACTGGGCGAAGAGCTAGAACCTAGCCACTCCCAATGACTAACCGAGAAGGATCAGACACCAACCACCGACTACCGTGATGAAAAAATACCACCACGTGCATGATCTGTTGTGGGATGAGTGAGAGTCCAACCGATGACCTACAGCAGATGAGTATCCACCATAGACCCCAGCACCCGGTTCACTTATGTATAACATTTTCCTTTGTAAAGCAGAGTGCATGTTTTGAGCTTTCATTTTGTTTTAGAGTTTAATATCCATAGTACATAGAATTCCATGAGTAGAATTACTTTTAAAAGGACTTAAAAACGAATGATATTTATGTATGCAATTTACTTTCTTTTTGGATGTTTTGGACGAACTTTCTGTGTGGTAGATGGTACGGATCCCCTACCCCATCTAATGTGCCATCTTATCGGCTCTTACAAGGTATGTTATGTATATAGCTAATCAGGGACTTAAGGCCCCCTAAGATGACTCAAGCACGGACCAGAGGTCGTCCACTCTACCCAACATACTCGATCGTTGTCTTAAGGAAGACATTCACGTTTCAAAAAGAACCAAAAAGATGCAATTTGAAATACCATAAGTTTTTCCTAGTACAGAGTACTCATGAACAACATTACCATGTTAAAAGTATCGCATATTGTGTATGTATTGGGTTGCATTGTCCTTTTTTCATAAATGTTCGATTTTAGATATACATGCATATATATTGCATATTTTTTTCAAAATTGAACAAAAGGTTTAATCTCTTTAAGATATTCTATTATATTTGATTGAGGAATATCTCTGAATAATGTTTTCAAGTCAGTAACAGTATAGTACTTGGTTCGAATATGAGAAAAATCAACACAATCAAGAAGAATGTGTTTAACTTATTCCCTAATTCGTCCCTCAAACGTGAATAAAATATTTCCTAAAACGCAACCCTAATCCCTGTGAAGACCTGAAAAGCAAATACATATAATATAAACATGAACTTTATATAATAGGGCTGGACCTAGCTTCGATGGCAACGCCATCCCCAGGTCAATCATTTAAAGAACGGGACTGAAAGCTGAATTTAGCGATTATGACAATCTTAGATTAACTAAATATCAAGATGAAGGTATTTTGACTTACAAATTCCAATTTATTTCAGTCATTATGTTCACAGGCTAGATCTTTCCATGTAACATAAAAGTCCAGAAAACATGGACAGCGAAATTATAGAGATATAGTCTCAACTTTCTAGTAATATGCTGATGACTTAAATATTAGCGTAACTTTCATTGGGATTTCATTCTCAAACTTTTAGCTTATATTGCTATAACGGCCCTGCATCCTTCACAGAAAGAGGATATTGACATGGCACAAAATGATCAGAAAAGTAGATATTTGTCTGGTTAAAAAAAAAAGTTATGTTCATTTACCTCATTGAATATCAAAATTATTAATTAAGGTAATATTTTAGAGTAATAAATTTTATTCTGTAATTGGCTGCCTGAAACTCTTGTATAAAAAAAAATGTGAAAATACCATTTTCAATAAAAATGCTAAGTTCGGGTCACCTGTTATAATATTATTCATACATTTATATATAAAACATGATATCTCTTCATCATATTTAGCATATAATAATAACTAGAAATTTAATTCGTCATCAGGACGAATTAGGTGGTCTGTCTTTCAATTTGTATGATCATGATTGTAATCAGGATGATCATAATAATGGGAAATACTAAACTGAAGATAGGAAGTCAAGAATGCCATGAATGGAGATGCTTCTTGAGGACAGTAATGTAGCAAAATGTGTGAAACGGTCATTGTAAAATTATGGTGATCATTACAGTGATGATGATAATGATGATAATCATGATGATATGATGATGATGATGATAATGGTGATGACCATGACTGAAATGACTGAAATGACATTGACCTGCAAAATATGAAAGAGAAATTACATTTAGTGAAGAAGATACGACCATAAGTTGATTTTTACAAAATGGCGCATGGATGACGTCAAGTCAAGAATGCTATGAATGGAGATGCTTCTTGAGGACAGGAATGTAGCAAAATGTGTGAAACGGTCATTGTAAAATTATTATGGTGATGATGATAATGGTGATGATTATGTTGATGATTATGGTGATGATGATAATGGTGATGATTATGATGATGAAGATGATATAATGATGATGGTTATGATGATGATGATATAATGATGATGGTGATGATATAATGATGATGGTGATGATATAATAATAGCGATGATGATCACGACGGTGATGATAATGATGATGTTGGTGATAATCATGATGATGGTGATGGTGATTATGATGAAGATGATTATGATGGTGATGAAGGTGATAATGATGATGAGGAGGAGGAGGATGATGGTGATAATGGTGATGACAATGACTGGAATGACATTGACCTTGACCATGCCAAATATGAAGCAGAAATGACATTTCCTTATGAAGATACGACTATGACTTGATTTGTAGAAAATGGCGCCTAGATGACGTCACAATAATCTCATGACCTTAAAAAAGATGCGGGAACTTGACCTTATTAGGACTGATGACTGACGAAAATTTGAAGATAATTGACTAAGCCAATTTTGAGAAATTGTGATATCAAATAGGACTATCTGATATTTCTGGATACTTGGGAGATAAACCCCATAGCTCTAATACACGACAGGGAATCACAATTTCCATAGGGTTGTACACAAACTATACTGCTCACTAATTTCTAATAGACATAACATGCAAAATAAGGCAGTTTATTACATGGTTTGTGATTGTTTATGTTATAATAGTCGAAGATGATGGTAAAATGAAAGGCAAAAAGAAGCAAAAAAAAAATAAAAATTAATGGACCCACCGGGGATCGAACCTGGGTCACCGGAATGGGAGGCAAGTGCTTTGACCAATATACCAAAATATTTCCCATAGAAATAATACGTAAACGAAAAACGGGATTCTCAAATCCCATTTTGTAGTTAAAAATTGACAATGATCCCGTCATCAGATTGAAAAAACCTAACCCACATGCAAAGAATCTTTATCAGGCTACGACATATTCCAATCTGGGCGAATTTGGAGCACGGATGACCGAGGTTTTACAATAAGAACACGGGAATGCAGAATCAAGGTTTCATCAGAAGTCGTTTCTCATAGACAATACGTGTAAAACAGTGGAAATTGACATGTCCATATATATCGTAAAATTAGAACATGATGCCGTTGTCAAAATGAAAAACCGTGGTGATTGATTTTGTAGGAAATTGCTTCAGCTACAACATATTAAAATCTGGGCGAAAAACGACCAATAATTACGAATCTAGAGCCACATTTGCATAAATGTGATGACGTCAAAACACGAAAAATTGATATTTTGACTTCTGGCGCCATTTTGATGACGTCATAATGTTTATAAGGGTCAAATGATACATGAAATGAAATCTATGATTCATACCCTACCTGATGACAAAAAATTTGGGGGTCAACGGACTATTTAAAGAGCTAGAGTTAATTTTGTAGAGGCATGTTTTTGCAAGTTTTTACGTTATTTTCGCCATAGACGCGCGCACGGATTTTGAACTTTGATGCGCCCGTACGACCTTATTGATTTAAATTGATTCCAAGTTGATGGAAATGATGAAGAAAAGTGTCGGAATTGCAAATCAATCGAAAAAACAGCGTTTTAACGTTACTTGCTCGCGGACGCTTACGCACGAACATTTTTGAAATGCTGAAAATGACCTGAAACGTGTGCAGACTTGATCCTACTTGATTTTGAGCATTTTTAAATTTTGACGCGCGCGTACGCGCACGTCCTGACCTCTAGATGACCTGTGAGGACATCACTTGATAACCCGTCATGTGAAGTTTATGTGGTGTGAATATGTTTTTTTTTTTTCAAAAGAAACTTTTATTCAAACAAATTAGAAGTTCAGGTACAATGATAAATAACATATTGAAGAGGTAAATATACTCAGTGCAACACTATAATTTTTACAAAATTTACAAAATGATCTTACAGTTGAGGTTACGTTCAAAGAAAGTATATTGAACCAGTGTAAATAAAATAGGAGCGAACCATTTCGATATAAGCACTTGTACAGCTAATCGATAATATAATATTTCATGTCAAAATAAGATGTTCTCACATTTGAAACACTTGAGATATCTACGAAATACACTAAAGGAAAAAAGAAACTTATAAAAGTTCAAGAGATCACCAAATTAAATTCTCTGCATGGAAATGTACCAAATTTGGATATAATGTTGATTCAATGCATGGCTTTAAATGACAGTCAATAACAAAAAGTTTTCTTCAATGCCACAAAAGAAATGTGCACTGAAACAAAGGACTCTCTAATCCCAAAGTCACAAAGATAAACTGCAGTCTTGTACACCATATGCATGTCAATGAATGAAACAAAAGAATTTCAAAAGGGATTTGCAAGTTCATATCCAAACAGATTAATAGCCAGTATGTCCACCTCTAGCTTGCTGGCAAGCTGTACACCGTCTTCGCATGCTTCCGATCAGATTCGCGATGGTAGCCTGGGGAACATTGTTCCATTCCTCTTGTAGTGCTGCAATGAGCGTCTCCCTATTGATGGGTTGATTGTCACGCCTTGACAGACGTCGACCAAGCTCTTCCCAGAGATGTTCAATTGGGGAAAGGTCTGGTGAACGGGCGAACCATGGCAGAACATCAATATCCTCTTGCTCGAGGGGTGCAAATCCCTTTTGAAATTCTTTTGTTTCATTCATTGACATGCATATGGTGTACAAGACTGCAGTTTATCTTTGTGACTTTGGGATTAGAGAGTCCTTTGTTTCAGTGCACATTTCTTTTGTGGCATTGAAGAAAACTTTTTGTTATTGACTGTCATTTAAAGCCATGCATTGAATCAACATTATATCCAAATTTGGTACATTTCCATGCAGAGAATTTAATTTGGTGATCTCTTGAACTTTTATAAGTTTCTTTTTTCCTTTAGTGTATAAATGGTCAATGGTCTAAATATACATGTACTTGCATTTGACAAATGGGATCAAACAATTCCAGCAAATATTGAGACAAGCCACAAGTATGTCAATCGATTAAAAAAAAACTCATTATGTCACGACACATATGTTACAACCGATGAGCGTAATGAATTGTAAATCAATTGATTATATAAAAAGAAAAAAAAAATGGGATATTACTCCAGTTATTGGCTTGGGTTACAAATTTGTATGATTTGTTAGATATAAATGCTTCTGTCGTTTTAATTTAAGCATTTTTAAAAAGGATGAAAACAGGAGTGAAGACTGCTTACTTTTTACAGCAAAAATATAATATTTTGCATACAAAAAAATGAAGTTATAATTTAAGTTTAATTATGAGCTTAATGACTTGTTTATCGATCGATTGGCATACTTGATGTAGTGTACATGACGCTTTAAAATTCTCCAAGTATCTTTTACCAGTCATTATACAAGCACTTGTACAGCTAATCGATAATATAATATTTCATGTCAAAATAAAATGTTCTCGCATTTAATACATTTTTAAAATATCTACGAAATATAAATAGACAATGGTTTAAATATACATGAACTTGCATTTGACAAATGTGATCAAACAACTCCAGCAAATATTAAAACAAGCCACAAGTATTTCAATAGATTAAAAAAAAAAAAAAATCATTATGTCACGACACATATGTTACAACCGATGAGCGTAATGAATTGTAAATCGATTTATAAACAAAAAAAACAAAAAAAAAATTGGATATTACTCCAGTTACTGGCTCGGGTTACAAATTTGTATGATTTGTTAGATATAAATGCTTCTGTCGTTTTAATTTGTTTAAGCATTTTTAAAAAGGATGAAAACAGGAGTGAAGACTGCTTACTTTTTACAGCAAAAATATAATATTTTGCATACAAAAAAATGAAGTTATAATTTAAGTTTAATTATGAGCTTAATGACTTGTTTATCGATCGATTGGCATACTTGATGTAGTGTACATTCTCCAAGTATCTTTTACCAGTCATTATACAAAAGCACTTGTACAGCTAATCGATAGTATAATATTTCATGTCAAAATAAAATGTTCTCGCATTTGATACACTTTTAAAATATCTACGAAATATAGTCAGTTGTCTAAATATACATGTACTTGCATTTGACAAATGGGATCAAACAATTCCAGCAAATATTAAAACAAGCCACAAGTATGTCAATCGATTAAAAAAAAAAACTCATGTCACGACACATATGCTACAACCGATGAGCGAATGAATTGTAAGTCGATTGATTATATCAATTGGATATTACTCCAGTTACTGGCTCGGGTTACAAATTTGTATGATTTGTTAGATATAAATGCTTCTGTCGTTTTAATTTGTTTAAGCATTTTTAAAAAGGATGAAAACAGGAGTGAAGACTGCTTACTTTTTACAGCAAAAATAGAATATTTTGCATACAAAAAAATGAAGTTATAATTTAAGTTTAGTTTTTCTTTTCAACCGAATAAAAACAATTGTTTAGTAATTTGAATCTTATTATTCAGTAAAGAATCTTGTATTTGATTTATAAACCTTTGTGTAATAGGACATTCCCAAAACAAATGAACTATTGTTTCAATACAGTTTGAGCAGAGGGAGCATAAATTGGATGATGTAAGGCCCATATTAAATAGTTTATTCACACCAATTATTCTGTGCAAAATTCTAAATTGAAAATAGCGCAGCCTTTGATTTAAAGTTGATTGAAAAACAATACAGTATATAAGCTTTCCCAGTTAATATTCTGTTCTAATATTTCAGTCCATTTTTCTTCTGACTTTGGATGTATAAAGAACTTATTACTTAAGTGTTGATGAACATAACTACATACTTTAATTACTTTACATATTTTAGTAAGGGCATCTTCTTGTGGTGTGTCATTTTGTAATTGAGAATTTACATCTATACCAGTTCGTGCAAGTTGATTTTTCCATTCAAGAGGAATGGCGTGAATTATAGAATAAAATTCGAGAGAATTACAATGCATATTATATTTTGCCTGAAACTGTTCAAAGTTCAAAAGCGACAAATCATCATTGAGAAAATGTTTAATTTTTATAATTCCTCTTTCGCACCAGTCTTTTTTATATACTAAATTATTATTAATTCGAATATGTGTATTGTGCCAGATAACTTGATTTTCAACCTTACAATCGAACACAGTTGGTGTAAATGTAAACGCACACCAATGTTGTAGTATTTCGCGTATAAAATCATTTTGTATTTGTTGAAGTTTCTCCTCCTTTGCGTTCATATTACAATACCAAATTGTGTTTCCACCGAATTTTTGCAAATAGTCAAAAAAACATTTCCATTTCCCTTTATTTTGTTTGTCTAATAATCTTTTAAGCCAAGCAATTTTAAGTCCTGAAATAACTGAAGGAAAATGAAACATTTTCAAACCTCCTAGACTGTAATCTCCAATAATGGTCCTCCTCTTAATCTTATCTGGTTTATTATCCCATATAAATGAAAACACGATATCTTCAATTTCTTTAATAAAATTATCAGGTGGGGAGGGCAGGACCGAAAGAAGATAAATCAGCTGGGATAGGGCAAGAGATTTTAATATTACAATTTTTCCAATAGGTGTTAAATATCTTCTAGACCAAACTTTCAGAATATCTAATTTTTTTTTAAAGGTATATAATTCAATTCAAAAGTATCATCCATATTGGTAGAAAATGTAATCCCTAACATTTTAAAAGGACCTTTCGAGAAAGCCATACCCGTTGAGCTAATATCTGGAGGATGGGCTTTATAATAACCAAGTGCAACAATTTCACTTTTATTGCGATTAATCGATAACCCTGTCATATTTTTAAAGACATCAAGAATTTGTAATAAACGATAAAAGGAAGCTTGATCTTTTAAAAAGAAAGTAGTGTCGTCTGCATAGGCAGTTATTAAAATGTCTGTATTATGCATATTCATACCATGTATATCAGGATCATTTCTCACCCATAATGCTAATATTTCACTACATATCAAAAATAATAATGGACTAAGGGGGCAACCTTGTCGTAAGCCACGATATAAATTAAAAAACTGAGACATTGTCCATACGTAACCGTCATGTAGATATTTAAAAGTTATAATGTAATTGAATAAAGTAATTTGTGTACACTTCATTATCAACATAGGTATATTATAAACAAATATTTCTATATACTTATATTTTATCATAACTTTGTATAAAGAGTGTGTAAGGAAGATAATCAACGATAAACACACATATATACATTTGTTGTATAATAAACATATTATATATGTAATTGTACTACACTTAGAATATATTAAGTTTGCCAAAATGTATGTCTCATTTGTGATGCCCTTCCAATTAAGATATTTTACATTGGCTTCCTTCGGGACACCTATACGTATATTTTGATGAAATATAAAGAAAGCATCATATTTGGATTGTACACGAATCGATTGTACACGGTATCGATTCATTCTTTTGATACTCATAACATTTTGTAATACAAATGTTTGAAAAGCAACTAGTATATCACTCCACGTCAATATATATATAAAGTCAATGAAAATGTGCAAAAATACCTGAACTTCTATTACATATAAAAATGATGGAAATCGATGCCTATTATGAATATAAAGAAATAAAATATCAATCACAAAATACTCTTGTGATGATTGTATTCCAAAAGAAACATACAATAAAAACAAAAATGTTACAACAAAATAAATTGATGTCGGCATCGATTATACAAGGCTGAAAAAAATTGCATTCAACGAGTCACTCTGATAGCCACCTAACCAAAATATCTTAGAATTAGTTAAAGAATTTGGAAAAATAAAAATAAAGAAGCGTGAACGCTGCACACCATATACGTATAGATGTGTGATAGTCCAATCAGCCCAACGACGATTGTCACCAAGATGTCAATTTGTGTGTGTCTATATATTAACAAAACTGATGCTTATACACAAACGTTAATAAATGGCGCCATCTTGCTCTTGCAATTACAATGACACAATTAATATCAATTAGATGTATATACTATCGTACTACAAAGGCAGCATTTTTTTTTTTTTTTTTTTACCGAAAGAATTTCATTTTACTGGTTTCTCGTCATGCCACCAGCAGCCTATTATATTTAAACACAAATGGCGCGAATAATCCACTATAATAGGTATATATAATATAATTAATACAGTATACGCATGTTACTCCATAACATGTGGATATAAATGCCAAGTAAGGAGTGTAAGGAAACTGTGTCTAGTCTGTACTATCAAAAGAAAATTACTAACGTCGAAATTTTACTTACTGCACGACATCTTGCCATTACATCTATGTAACATGTGAGAAAGGTTTCTTTATAAGTATCGTGTACTTGATTACTGGGTTGCCTGATAAAGATACAGCCACTAAAGGAATTAATACGTGTATGTATCGTGTAGTTTTACTCAACCATGCAGACTGGTACTTGCGTGGATACCGATGTTCAACTATAGTCTATACTTGACTATACAATACTCAGCGTGGTCTGTTGGTCTCCATCGATTATGCATATTCACGGATGGCTGAACATGACGAAAAAGAACGGTATCCAAATACCGGCACCAATCTCGCATACCTCACAGAAGCAACAAGAATCTGATTCATTACAATATGCAGTAAATTTCAGAATTTCGTTACCATACTTAAATGTTTGTACCTATCGCAGATCGATGTGATCGGAGGCCAAACCTATATCGATCAAAAATATATATATATCACTATGAACATGACGAACAAAGAAGCGGACAATTTATGCTGCTCCTCATTGTACCCTTCACAATTGCACTGGTTAACAAAAGAACATCCATTCATTGCTATCCTGTAAAAAATATGTAGAACAGGTGTCACATAATAGTGAAGGGATGTCCTTTTGTCTACTAGAGCTATTGTGGAGGGTACAATGAGGAGCTGCATAAATTGTCCGCTCTCTTTGTCACCGTGTTCATAGTGTATATATATATATATATATATATATATATATGTTTTCATTATTGACTTGATAACATACAGCCAAGAGGGTTTCCATTAGTTCTTCACGACAAACGACAGATAAAATTCATGTTCACGTTGCTATAGGTTATCTTGGCACAAAAAGCTACAGTCAAAATGGCCTCTAGTTGCAATATCCTTAAATGAACTTTATGTGCCGTTATCATAAAATGGATTTCTCGTATGCGTTCAAAGAAAACAAATCCCTCCGAAACGTGTTCTATGCTGCCGTGATATTAATTGGCGCCATAAAATAGGTTTCAAAGAGATGGCGAATTTAACCAGAGAAAAAAAAGGTGAATAATTACCCGCCGATGGCTTATTATCGTGAAGACAAAATACGGTAACCTCTGGTTTAGGTTGATCCATGTGGAGCAATGGCGTCCTCGCTCGAAAGGTCGTGGGGGTCACCTGCAGCTCCTTCCGTGCTTGGCGTAGAGGATGATGGGTCCGGTTGACGCTGTTGTTCTGGTCTATTCTCTGCGTTGCCTTGCGCAATATGGCGGATACTGGAATAAAATGGCGCTGGATTGCCCTTCTGGTCTCGCCATTTTCCGCCGGCAAAATAAAAGCGAGTTCCTGCTGCGAATGCGTTCTGAACTTCGGTTTTCCATTTCGCTTTCTCCATACGATCCGCCTTGGTTAGATCGTCAATAATGTACATGTTAGACTGGGCGAGGAGTCGTCTCTGCTGTGTAATAACATACCTTTTGTCCTGATATGAAAGAACTTTGACCAGAAAATGTCGGGGTTTGCCGTGGAGTTTTGGGCCATCTCTATGGGCACGCTCAATTTTGGGATTCTCCATTTTAAAGTGTCGGGTTAAAAACTGTTTAGCCGTATTCGTGGGATTTTCATTTGGCTCCTCTTTCAGTCCAACGATACGGAAGTTGTTTTTCCTTGAAAAGCGTTCTAATTTATTTTCAGCTGCGGCCGCTTTCTGCAGCAGCGTTTCATGATTCTGAAGCTTAGCTTCAAGATCCCGTACTTTTTTTTTCCAATGGGTCAACTCTCTTTTCCAAATCTTTAGTTTGCTTAGCTTGAAATTCGAGCGCAGCTTCGAAGTCTTTAAACATGGATTTAATGTCCGCAATTTCAGCGCGCACAAACCTCTCAAAATCTGCATTGGAATTTTCCGTAGTTTGCGTTGGAGATGTATGGACTTTCTCAGGTCCAGCCGGGGCCGGAACTAGGGCGATAGTTTTAGTCTGAGATGCGCTTCTGAGACTCCGGCTCATTTCGGAAGCAGGTGGTTGTGTTGCCGGCTTCTTCTTGTGACTAGCTTCTTGGTGCTGTCCTTCTCAGCCATCACGTTGAAGAATGCGCCGAATTCTATCTTATGTAAAACGTGTGG